>CAKNXH010061861.1:47125-101703 GCA_932178445.1 Andricus quercusramuli | reverse complement strand
ATTTTTCTTCGATAATCGAACCTTTTCTGATTATCCAATTTGTTTTCACAATATCAATCAAGGATTTGGTGTATTTCTGGAAACATTTACTCCGCTTCTCGATTTTCGTGTGTTTCTTCATAGTACGTCTAAGCATCAATTTGTTTTGTCACTTCAACTGTTTTGGTGACGACGTTCACTTCATTCTTTGTTTCTACGTGGAAACTTACATTGTCTCCAGCTCAAAAGTCTTTTTTCCCCACTTGGTGTGAGGTAGCTTCGAAAAAATGTTTTCATCATTAAACAATCCTAAGTGTGCCGGGTGTAATAAGTTTATAAACAAAGTATTGGGAAAGAAAAAATTAGTTTAAACTGAGGCTGAAGCAACAACTTCATCTGAGCTTCATCCAGAGCTTTTGCCTCGGAGCACAATAGATAGAGACAAGAGGGAGATGCAGAAAAGTATCGGACTTAGAGAGCCTCCTTGAAAGACCCCCCTCTTATATGTGACATAGCTTGAAGTCACTTGTCTTTTGTCAGATATTGTGACAAATCTTGTCCGCCACAAGAGCATAAGCTCTTTTATGCACCTCACTATTTTTGGATGCACCTCCATGCACTCAAGCAGCTTAATAAAAAGCTCATGGTTCGTGTTATCGAATGCCTTACGGTAGTCAATCCAAGCCATGAACAGATTGCGTCGATACCTGATCGAGTCCTGGGTAATACACCTTTCTATTAACAGGTTCTCCCTGCTCGATAGATGCTAATATCCTCTCTTTGAGGATGCCAGTGAATAGCTTGTAGCTGGTGTTTAAACGAGCTATAGGCCTCTAGTTCTTTGAACTTGACAAATCTCCGACTGCGGGACGGGTTGTTCTCCGTTTATGAAAGTAATAAATATACGAGCTAGATGTTGGTGCGTAGAAGTCAACTTCTTCCACCAAAAGTTGTTGATTTTATCTGGCCCTGGCGCTGCAAAGTTCTTAGTTCTAGCGATAACTTTCTTCACTTCTTCAGCAGTAATTAGTGGACATTCCACTCAACACGCTGTTCAAGGCGAGTTTAAACTTCTTCAGCGTGTGATTTGCTTTCCTTAAGTTTCGAACAAGTGCCCGAACTTTTGGAGTGAACTTTTTATTTGATGTTATGTAGCTAATCACGCACCGAATATTTGATGCATGCCGTCTCGCCGTTTCAATTTTAATCTGAAGCTGTGCAGTACGCTAGCGAGTCTTACTCAGACGTACTGAAGCATCATTACTTCTATTGTCGCTAAGCAGGGAGACCGCCTTCTCGTAAACTACACAGTTCAGATTCCAGAGATTAACATCTTCGGGGAGCAAATCGGCGAGAGCAGTATTAGCTTCAGCTAATTTGTCCATCCTGAGGAAGACTTTTTGGTGGATAGATCTCCTACTTCTCATGTTGGCATTATCGGCTATCTGCAAAGGTGATCTTGCTGAAACGGGTGGAATGTTCGCTGGAGTATGCTGCTCCTCTTCTTGTTGATAAAGAGCTTCGTATCCGTTTTTTCGCAAGAAGGATACCTGATCTCTTAAATACTGTGGCGTTTTACGAGCATATTCTGGATGCATATTAACCCAACAGTCATGTAACCTCTTCATGAATCCTCGTCGCGCCGGTGAGCTTCTTTGCCAACAGGTAAGGAGGTCCCTCCTGAGTTGTTCCAACCATTTAAGGGGCTAGTCTAGTTTCTCGGGCGGAAAATGTAGGTGATTTTTCCGGACTCATAAAAAAACCATACTCCGATGTCGAGTCATCCAAAAATGAAGTTGTAAATCGGCTGCAGTTGTAGAGGTCTTCAGAATGCCAGTATCTCCAAAAAAAATGTTCTCGTTAAACTAGATAACTTTCCCCGTACCATGAACTAGGATCTTTCGAAAATATTGAAAATTAAAAAAATAGCAGCGTTTTGAAAAAAAATTCAAATTTTCACCAAAAAAACGCTCGTTTTTTGCTCGGCAAATTTATAATTTTTGAAATATCGAAAAGATCCTGAGTTCATGGTATGTAGAAACATGTTACGAATATTCGTGCAAAATTTCAAATCGATTCGTTAATTTTTCTTTGAGCTAGAGTTGCAGCCGTTTTTAAAAATGCAGTTTTGAGAAAAACGCTTTTAAAGTTTTGACAGCTGATTTTTGGTTATGAAATTTAATTTTTCATACTCTCATAGCTCTGGGAACTTTTTCTCCGAATAGTATACTATCGAATTAGGCAAAAGAAAAAAATAGATTTTTTGAAAGTGAGAAACTAGACTAGCCCCATAAATCGATGTTCTCGCGTTTGTCCGGGGCCATTGCCTGTTCGTCGCCTCGGGTCGTTTCCTATTGCCACTCCCAACTGAACCATGGCCTCCATCCGAGAGAGGCCTATACTGTGGTGGCACTACGCGATATTGTTGTCGTAACCGCATAATTCGTTGCATTGGGGAGTTAGCCCAAAGCAACGTGACTGACTGCAAGAGCCGGAGCTCTCGGGCGATGGGGTCGCCACATCCCTACGCCATTTTTTTTTTCAAGTTAGAAATGGTTCTTCACATATTCTCCAATGGTACCCTCTCTTACTTCCCCTATACCGGCTTTTGCCTTCGCTACGAATGCTTCCAGTTTGGGAGTTAATTTATTATCAAGGGCCTGCATGTAGACAAACCACGCCATTTCACCTGGAGTAGTCGGTTCTCCGTCCCCATCGTCTTCACGTTTGTCTATCGGAATATCTTCTCTATTACTTTCTATGAAAGCTTTAGTCATAGTCACGCTATTGACGAAAGCATAAGCAATTATAATTGCATTATGAGTATTGTTCACTATATTTTGATCTGACAGGTGTTTTGCATTCCGAGATCGTGTAGATTGCTGTAATGTTCCCACAGCGTGGATTAAAAAATATAAATGCTGATTTTTAGCCACAGAATAGTATGCTTTCTGCACTAATTTCATATCAGATTGATAAAGGAAGTAAGATTCTGCCTGTGTAATCTCTTCTGTGTCTTTCATCATTTTTATAGCTTCCTCTGCTAGCTTCTCATTGAAAAGCCAATCTAATAACCTACTTTCATCATCTAGATTGACTAATGTACAGAAATATCCTATTGACAAAAGGGCAGAGCAATCTTTGAAGCGAGATCTTAAGGTACAAATTCGCAGATGGCTGAGTTCATGAAAGTCGAATTTAGCAAGGAACATATCAATTGCTGCGACCATCTTATTGAAAGAGCCATCTAAGACCCATGATTCGTAGAGTATTTTAAGGTGTGAATGCCCCCTGTTTGTATCCTAGGAACTTCATCTGGGCCAAGGCCCGTGTCTTGAGGGTATCTACATAGCTTTCAATGTTCAGATCTACCAATCGACTAGCCGACAATACAGACACACCATCCAACGCTCTTCAGTAGCCTCGCATGTTTATTTTGTAGACCTTTTACAGGGGTATCTTCCACCTTCACCTCGACGATATTCCACGGAGTTATAGTATTATTTTGAGAACCGATCTTAATTTGGTAACTAGTCCAATCTTCATCTAACTTCATAGTGATTTTACTAAAAAATAAGTGGATAAACATTTTTTTTCTGGACTAGCTGTGAACCATTCGGAGGGATACTGAGAAGGAGCTTTCACCAAGGGGGCTTAGAGTTCATAGGAACCTTTAGACTTTGAGTGAATAAACATCGCCATGATGATTCATTAACGATGTTAAATCTGTCTTCTTTTGCAAACCATCATCATGCGCATCTAAGCGTGGTAGATTTTTCATATCGTAATACAATAAAAAAGAGCTTTCTTTAAATGAATACAATAGACTAATGAATTCATTATTTCATTTCATGATGACGATGAGAGCACATTTTTTCGATCTGCATGCATTACAAAATTTATAAAGGCAATTTCGGAATTTTATTTTTATTGCTATTCAACTGTTCAATATAAATCACTATTTCAAATAGACAGTTACGCTTCTGCACTGCAAGGCACTCCCGGCCATATGTTTCTTGCTATCCATATGCTGACGTCTATACGAAACGGACCCCTATGGTACTCATACATTGACTCATAAAAGTGTTAATATTTCCTAAATTAGAAATGTTCGGGCATAAGGATCCTTTTCTTGTAGACGTATACATATATATTTGGAATGCTACTGGAGAAAAATTATTTGCTAATGTTACATACAGTACCCATACAGTTCACAATTATTGGCAACGTCGCAATTACTACGACATCTATCTCAATTATATTCGGACTAGGCAGTTACTTTGTGCTAAAAAATGAATACGACCAAAAGTACACTAAGTCTGAACTAATACTTCTGATATGCAACGGTATTAATTGTATATAAAAAGCAGCATCAAAATAAAAACACATATGATCCTTTAATTATTGGAATATGCGGTCCCTGATCTGATCGATACGCTTAGGTTTACTGTGGAATCACATTGCTATGATTTCTCTGTACGACATGCAACGTGCTTCATCGTCTTTGAACTTCAGGAAAGTCTGTGAGTCTATTTGTATTTAGAATTTTCATGAAATGATGGCGCATTATCTTGGGATTTTGAGAATACCTAACGGTACTCGGATCTTTTCCCAGGATCAAAGTTTTAGCATAAGCTGCGGTCTAAACACCAGACCTTGTTCCGTCGGTTTGCTTCGTAACGTCTTTTGGAATAACGTTCAAACTTCACACATTTCTGTAGCGCTTGTGGGGATACAGTAAACTTCCGTTTATTTTAAAGTTCACTTAGTTTAATCCCCCTACACACACTTATTTTAAGTTTTGTAGTTTCGACACCTCCCACTACGGCCCCTGTACATTCTCTTCCGCGTCTGTGACTGACCAGTGAAAAAAATGTGCCCGAAGAGCGTGAAGCCTTCATAAAGAAGTGTGGATTCTTCTTTTGGTATACATTTTTCAAGTTGGCAAACTTTGCCATTACCTCAGGAATGCTCATATGCTCAGCTCTTTGTGGACGTTTCATTTCCACTACAACGCTGCGAATGCAGTTGTAGTGCAATATCGGCTTTTTCCTGCATGGCATATCACGCACAGCAATGGCTTCTTCAAATTTCCAATCAGAGAGCTTAGCATCCACTAGACCATCTGGGAATGATGCCACGTACTCCAGGACAGCATGCATATGCAAACCAGTAGGTTTTGACGGAAAACTCATGTAAACCTGCAACTTTTTCCTGGCTCCTTTCTCGTGCATTTTACCATCGATCATAGCCTCTGAACCTCGGCCAGCTATCGTATCATCTGCAATCGTAGGACTGTCCTGCTGATATTTTTTTACTTCTTGCATGAAATTCTCTTTCTTCTACATATAAACTTGTGGCTCTGAATCAGGCTCCTGGCAATTTTCGCCGTAGAATTGATCGTCTTTTTTACTGCGCTTAGTCCTTTTCTCAGAATCGTACCGCTCATTCCTTTGTACTTTTCAATACTCGTGCATCTTCGATTGAATGCACCTAATCAGGTATTATCTTATTCATAGCCTCGAAGAAGGTTGTCTGCAAATGCTTTGTGTTATATTGAATTCCTGCCATATGACATCTTAGCACATAGGATCCCTTTTTGCACAAGTCAATTCGTTTGCCATCAACCTGTTTGGCAATCACGGAATTGAAACACTCAACATCATTGTTCGTAACGTCGTACAGAAAACTCTCAGCATGCTCGGCTAATTGTTTGTGCAGTAAGTGTACTTTTTGGAAGACACCTGGTTTCCATAAACGTGGAATATGATTTTCTTCACGTTTTCCGCCACACTTCCAGCCAAGTTTTTCACATTTCTCATATTATCCAAATACGTGGCTGGGTAGGTGAACTATATCCTCGAGTAGAGTTGCTATTTTATTCTTCAAAGACATGCATTTAGCCTCTCTTCCTTCTTTTGTTGCTCTAAGTACCTCTTCACGAATGCACAACTTTTTGGTGGAAACAAGCTTACGAATTTCTGCATCTCCTTTAACTTCTTTTTCGCCCATTGTCGTTGCAATCTTTTCAAGATGGTTGCAATGATTTATCAGCTTATGATTTTTGCATTCCAGCTTTTCAACTGCTATACCAAACTCGCGATAGGAGTCTTGATTGAGGATAGCTGCGTACATACTACTGTCTCCATCGCCAATTACGTACCTATAAACGACTTCATACTTTTCATAGCTCGTAGCGAAAGCCTTTGCAGTAGCTTCAGTCTCCATGGCTTCAGAACTCTTACTTCTGTCAAAATTACGGAAACATAAATGCTCTCCTATTTTTCGATTTTCTCGTACTGCTTTGTCCCATATTGCACAAGTTTTGCACTTGAAAATGATGTCTATTGTTTCCCCAGTGCAACATTCTATGTTAACTACGAAATCACCCAGGGAATCATAAGCTCCTCCAGGGTAAGTTCTTTGTATTGAGGATCTATCGGCAGTAATGGTAATAAAGATTACTATAATGAGAACACCATTCCTCATTACTTTAATGAAGTGGCCTTTTTCGAAAGCTATCTTCTTCTCTCTTTCAGCGTTTGCTTTGATTCTCTCCTTAGATAATTTGGTAAAATCAATTACTAATTCGTCTTCAATTTTCCTGTAACCTTTTGCACTCATACCGTGAATAGCTGCTAGAGATAGCAGTTGTTTCATGGATGAATAATCGTTGCCGGAGGCGATGGTGCCGAACATGAAAGCTTTGTTCGGGTCCGTGACATTAGAATCATTCGAATGAGATCGAACTTTGACGGTCTTTTTTAAACTTTTGCAATAATAGGGTATTGCCATTTTGAATTTTAGACGGGTTCCCTTTAGTCTTTTAACTTGTTTGGTTTGGCAATTTTTCGTGTGTGAAGTCTCGTCATCTCGGAGTACCTCGGCTACGCTGTCAAAAAAATTATCAAAAACAACCACCCCAAAACCAATTTTACCACGGGGTGATTGTTTTTCATGATCAGTTTCAGAATGCTTATCTCCTGTTTCGGTCTGATCAGCAGAAATTGAAGGAAAATAATCTTTTTCTACATCCTCCTGCTGAGCTAAGCTATTAGAAATGTTCATGGCTCATTCTTCACCTTCTCCTTCCTCTTCTTCTTTTCCATCTTCGTGAGCTTCTACCTCTATTTGCAGTACCTTGAATTCTTCTTCAACTTCAAACTGAACATCAACACATAGCCAGGACGACACATCTACGTTATTTTTAATTATGCCTATAACATGAACAATAATAATTTCTTCTAATAACTACTTTTGATCAATTGGATTTATTGATAACGCACTCCAATTGAAAGTAGACAGATAGTTGAAAATTTCAAAAAAAAAATGCAACTTACTAGGATTATTTTAACTGAATATTATAAATAATAACAAGGAATTATTCAAATAATTACTTTTGTTACATTCAATTAAATACTTAGCTCACTCCAACTGAAAAATCGACAAAAAGTGGGGAATTTTTGAAAAAACTGCAATTTTCTAGCATAATTACAAGAAGATATATTTTAAGAATAATAATTAATTATTTTAAAAAATGTATGTTTTGTTAACGATTCATCATTTTAGTTCAAAATTCATATTTTTGGTTGAAAATTCAATAACATTGTCGAAAACTTTGTTGTTGTTAACAAATTAGTATTTTCACTAAAAATGTAAATATTTCATTCTTCTGAGTAAAGTCAGGTTAAAACATTTCACGCAAACAGCATTAGCTGGGCATCATATCGAAAAGGGACATAGCATTTTATTTGACAAAACAACCGTCATCGCAAAGACGTACAATATTTTTCCAAAAAAACATAGAGACGCAATCGGAATTTGAAGCACCCTAATAACATCGATAGAGACAATAGATATAATACTAATCCGATTTGGATTTCCGTCCTCCCGTGTTTTTTTTTTTAAAGACTAGATTGGCCAATCAAGTTCGACCAGTCCCCACTGTGGGTGCTCTGGCCAATCACAGGCATCGTAGAATATACATATATAAGAACAACATAACCTAGAACTTCAGATTCGGGTCAGCCCGGAAGAAGTGAACTGCATTGTTCATGAAACGTCGGCAAGATTCATAGTTTCTTTCTTTGGTTGAAAATTAAATTATTTTATTATTATTATTATTTATATTAATATTATTTAATTCAACTGTTTGGTTGAAAATTCATTTTTTTTGTTAATTGAGTAAAAACTATTCAATTTTTAGTTGCGAATTCATATTTTTGTTCAAAATTCAACTGTTTTTGTTGAAGTTTAATATTTTTTGTTTCATAGTACGACCATTTGGTAGGAAATCCATTTTTTGATTACAAAATTCGATTATTTTGTTAAAAATGCATCCTTTTTGGTTGAAAATTCAACTGTTTTGTTGAGAATTCATCTCTTTGGACAAAAAATTCGTCCACTTGGATTTAAAATTCAACTTTTTTGTTAAGAATTCAATTGCCTTCTGAATAATTCAATTATTTCGTTGAAAATTACTTACCTTCGTATGTATTTTTCGTTTTTCGCAGGCCGATGTGTGATTTTTTTCAGAAGGCCCTTTCCGATGATCGTCGATTTCCGTTTCCATCTCATCAATATTACCTTTCCACTATAAAAATTTCACTTCACCACTATTATTTCCCCACTTCAACGAATAAAATATTATCATTCCGCTGATGAATTATAGAATTTATAACAAATAGCCGCGTATCCTGCGATCTAATTGTAAGTAAATGTGTAGAGGCACGTGCCGTTTGAAACACCTCGTGCACCAAAAGGTCGTGTTTTGTTTCACGTTTCGATTCTTGGTGTTGTGGACGGAGAGAGAACGAGAGAGGAAGGGATATAGCCCCACCACAATCTCTCCCGCTCGAACACAATCAGAGCGAGACAAGGGGACGGGTTGCGAAATCAGTCAGCCTCAGAATACAATGAAATATCATTTATTTCCGAAACTCTATTTTCACAAACTCCCGCATTTCCCTGTTCATCCGCACTATCGTGCTTCGGAACAGCCCGACAGGAAAACCACTTGTGGAAAGCCCCCCGGGAGGAGTTAATCATTTACAATCTACTTTATTCATCAGAACCCTGATCCCATTCATCAGAACACCGATACATAATAATCATCAAAGCTTTGGAACTATTTTAATCATCAAGAGCCTTCATCCATTTCTGATCTGTTCAAACCGAACTGAAAAGTAAATCTTACTCATCAAGAGCCTTGATCCATTTTGGATCTGTCCAAGCCGGACTAAAGTACTTACTCGTCGAGAGCCTTGTTCCAATTCGGATCTGTCCAAACCGGACTAAGTATTTTAACATCACGTAAATATTTATAAGTAGCACTATATCACTCCACTCGAATACTCATCAGAGTCGGTCAAACAAAGTCTCTTCCTCGTAAGCACACACAATCCTCTCCAAGGGCAACACTCATCCTGAATAACACTGACCACTCGCAGTACGCAACGAAGGTATGTTCACATACGGCCCACTCAACAGCAGCACTCCCGACCGCAGTTGCAATGTTCCTCAGGTACGGGCCAGGCAGAAATAAAAAAGGGGTCGTGACGGTGACACTGAATATTTTTTAAGCATATGCGTTATCTAAAAAAATGGCTGGAGACCGAATCCATCTCAATTCCGGCTGGATTGTACACTTGAAATCGCAGAATCTCTTGGGGACGAAATAGGTTGTTTTTTGGAGGAAATAATGCGATACGTATTTTTCTGATTTGCGAAGTAAAATTTTTAACTTGAGCTTTGTTGATTAAGATATCTTGCAAGTTTGATGATTGCTAAATAACTTTTCTTGTCAGAGGAATCATTTTTTCTTTCAATCGAATTTTCTCCTTTTTCTTGGAAACAATGACAGATACGAAAAAATGTTAAGTTAAGAGTTTGTACGTCTAAATAAGTTCTGTGAAAAACGTCTCTTGTTCTTTTGCTATATCTTTCATAGTTTACAAGCAAAATTCAGAAATTACATTTTTAGGAGAAAAAAATTCTTACGGCCTTAAACATTGGTTTAGCCCGCGTGATGCTGATAAGATGCCTTTCTTCTGTTAGCAGAGGGAACCCCGCACACAATACATGGGAGAAAAAAAACAAATACTCAATTTGTAGTTGGCATTAGGTACTTAGCAGTATTTCACAACATTTTATGCGATACTATTTCTTTAGTATTGAATTAAAAAATATTATTTTGTAACAAAGATTGCTGAATATGTTACTTTGTGTTACCTTTTTTGAGGTTATTAAACGTTTATATTAATATAATTTTATACAAGTGTATTAATATTAACAAGTATTAACAATAGATTAATCAAATTGATTACAATCAATTTAAATTTTCATTACTATATTATTATTCAAAGCATAAATTAAGATCAAGACACAATTTCCACTCGCGGTCTTATTCGGAGGCTCGCCCCCAATTCTATGCTGCGCGAAGTAGTGGGGGCAACTTTCTAACGAAGATTAGGAGAAGCGGTCTTATTCGGAGAGGGCTTATTCAGAGGTTGCACTGTAATTATGAATTATTTAAACAATGTTCATAAATAAAATCAGTTTGTTTACGGTATCAACAAAGAATATCTTTGCAATTACTCTTCGCTATCAGTATTTTCAAATTGACAATACTTAATAATTTATTATTCGAACAATTTTTATAAACCATTTCAGAATTTTGTTATTTTGAAACGGATAGGCTCAATTTCTTTACGGAGTATACTGAAAATGTCAATTTGTCAATTTTTTTGTTCAAATGGCCTTAAGTTCAAGCAATGTGCGTAGCCAATTCCAAAGATGGTGAGGTCGTGGAGGACCGCAAAATTAAATTTTGATTTTTTTATTATTTTTTGTGCACTAAAAATGTTTATGTAATAATAATGTTTATTCTCTGGATGAGAATGTAAAAATAAAAATTTTCAAGTACCATGAGCATTAATGATAGTTATTTTATTGTTTTAATCGTTAGAAATAATGTTGAGAAGGTAAAAAATATTAAATATTTTGAAAACCAACACACAAGATGCAATGGAAATTAAATAGGCAAAGTTTTGATGAGAATGTGCCCACTTCATTTGTCGTATCTTGCATAACTTGATCGTAAAATTAAATTTTTGGATTTTTCATTTTTTTTTTGTGCAATAAAAGTATTAATTTTCGATTTTTCACGAAAATTCAAAAAGTCGTTATGTACTATAAACAGCCGCACCTATAATTTTCAAATTTTGAAAAAAATGGTCCCAAAAATTTTCAAAGTGCGCTCACTTTTCGAATTTTCATCCAAAATGGCTGGCTAACGAACTTCACAATTAGTTTAAGAGATTAAAAGAGGAAACCAAAGGCCAATCCAATCAGTCAATTCTTTCGAAAGTTATCGTGGTCACAGGCAGACATACCTACCTACATACATACCTATATGCATACAAACAGACATACACATTCGTAAAACCTTTTTTTTGGGTTCAGGGAGTCTCCAAACGTGGACATTTGACAAAAGCCGAGGGGGGGGGGGGGGTCAAATGTTACACAAATCTAAAACCTTCTCTGGATGAGAATGTAAAAATAAATCACTAAATATTAATTTGATTTTCAAAATTCAATATGGAGGAGAGTCTCCGGTTGTGGGCACAGTTTTGTTTTTCACCCATAATTTTCGTTTGAGTCCATATTATTCAGGGATGTGGATCTCATTGGAAAGATAGGGGCCTTAGCTAATTTTTTGCAGTATGTACATTGATTCCGTCAACTAGAAAAATTTCACGTGCAATTTTGTGAATTCGTCATTTTTTGAAAAAAAAATCGTAACCGGTTGTGGGCACCTTTCGAAAATTCGCTGAAAATTGAGATAGTGAAAGGAAAACGCACCTAATTCTAAAGAATTTCAAGGTTTATTAATTTTACAGACCTGTAGTGGCAAAGATATGAAAAAAAGGTATTTGACTTAGGTAGTTGACTTCTTCGGCGTTATCATAGCTGAAATACGTAAACTAAAATAATAACTAAAATACGTTAAAGCGTTAATGGAATATGTTATGCCGGCGTAAATGATGATATCTGCCAGTTTTCAAGTCAAACAGATGCTTTAAATGAAAAAATGTGCCCATAATAGGTTACATTCAAGTGCCCACAACCGGAATTCACGACCATTATCGGTGCATCAAGAAAATGTGATTTTCCATAAGTTGCATATAAATCGATGTGGCATCTTAAATCACAACGAAAATACTGTAAAAACATCGATAACACTCACCTATTTGAGATTATTTACGTTGATTTATCGCAGTTTTTAAACATTGGAAAATTACAAATGCGTTAATTTTTACTTATTTTTTCAATATCATCAAAGCTAACGCAAAAATCGTCTATTTACGTTTATATCTCCTCGAAAACTGCGTACTACTGTCAGAATACAAGTACGCCACCAGTTAGATCCGGCATATGTGTATTCTGTTAGTTTTGACGCAGAGGTACCCAAAACCGGAGAGTGCCCGCAACTGGTGACTCTCCCCTAAGTATAAAGTTTCGGATCAAGAGCGAAACTATCACTGGCTTTTAGCCTTAAAGCCATACCCGCGTGCCAAAAATATCCCAAGATACTTGCGAGATGGATGGAGAAAGCTGTCATCCTTGGGTCGCTTCGGGTCCAAAAGACAAACAAGGGTTTCACCGGCCTGTTGTGATTTTGTCGCGCCCTGTAGCCACCCATTTGACGGTCGTAAGACGTGGCCGTAGATTTGATTTGCCGTGGTTGAACTAGGAACCGGTGTCATTTTTGGATGACAGTTGCTCCGAGTTGGATCGGGAGCGAATGCCATTCTACAAAATTGCACCCACTCCCGGCGAAATCGCGGTGACGTTTCAGTTGTAACCACGTCTCACGACCGTCAGATAGGTGTTTACAGTCTGCAATGTACTGAATATGACGATCGGGTAAAAGTCGCATGCACCCTGAGGACACGGAGCGACGCAGGGACGACCGCCGCCTCCATTTTCTCTCCAAGTTTCTTAGTATTTCGTTGACATGCAGGGATGCTGTCAGGCTATCAACCAGTGTAAGCTTGGCACCCCGAAGAGCATCGCTATTCAGGACGACTCGCTTCACAGAATATTCCCGGTACACCCGTTGCAACTCCCTTATAAGGGCTTTATACCTCTGTTTCTTTTTTATTCTCCTCAGTTGTGATTTTCTTGTCGGCTGATGCCGAAAATTCGATAACGAACATGGTGACTTTTTCGAAGTCAAGGAGAACTATGTCAGCCCTTGAGTGTGCAACAGGAACAATTGTCGAGAATATGAAGTTCCAGTACATGCGGTACCTCTCATTTTCGATAATTGACTCTATTCTCACGTAAACCACATCAAAAATGCTAAGAAAGCAGTTTGCGTAGGTGTTGTATTCAAAATTTGACGACTAAAAGATGTGATTTAATAAAACATTCTAAACATGCTAAGCACGTTGCAAATTTTCTGGCTTTAGGTGAAAATTTGAAAGAGCGACTAGCTGCTGAGACATCCGAAATTTTAGATAAAAATACGAAATTGAAAAAAGATTTCAAAATTTCTGAAATAACAATATCTGCCTTAATTGCCTATTATAATGTTG
Organism: Andricus quercusramuli; assembly: GCA_932178445.1. Lineage (NCBI taxonomy): Eukaryota > Metazoa > Arthropoda > Insecta > Hymenoptera > Cynipidae > Andricus > Andricus quercusramuli. The sequence goes on along the minus strand of CAKNXH010061861.1, from coordinate 88,123 downwards.
CAGTTCGAATGGTTGATACTATACTTAACGTTGTCAAAATTTTTTTTCAAAGATTCCCCTGTAGCGAAAGGTATTGCACTCCACAGATTGAAATCGCGCAAATCATAAAGAACGTTTTGTCTAAACGCGAGGCTGAAAAAACAGAAGCTTTACAAAGTACAGGCAATTCGGTTTTAATTGACGAAACAACTAACAATAAAACAAATTTTATGCGTGTTAGTTCGGTACCTTTAATCTTCAGATGAAAAAGTTGTAACAAAATTATTAGAATTAATTGATTTAGATGCTAAAGATTGTTCGTTCAAAATGCTTTACAATTCCTTTGAAAAATGTATGGAAAAGAAGGGTATTCCATTCAAAAATCTTGTTAGCCTCGCTTGCGACAAATGCTTCCGTTTTGGTTGGTAGCGAAAACTCATTTTTTACCAAGTTAAAATCAGATTTACCAACTGCTATTGTAATGAATTATATTTTTCACTTATCAGCTCTCATTTCACATGACAGTTATAAACATTTACCAAATATTTGCTCTGAATTATTGTCATCAGTTTTCACTTACATCTCGAGAAGTGCAAAGAGTTGAATTTCAAGAGTTTTATCGCGGCAATAAAAATAAAATTCTGAAATTAGCAGATACTATATGGCTTCCGCATCATCAATGCATTATAAGATTGATAAAAAACTGACCAGCTCTACTAGAGTTTTTCTCATTGGAAGTTCTCGATTTAAAAAGAGAATTTTCTCAGCAAGCAGCTAACATATTTCCATTTCCAATAAATATTCCTTTTCTTTGCATAAGACATTCTGTAAATTTAGATTTGACAATATAGATCACTGTTTTGATTGAATAAATTGGCAAAGCTTGAATAAAGGGTACAAGAATATCCGACTGTAATTAGTTTTTGTTTGTAGGTGGAGAAACTTAACGGTCCATTTCAATTTTTTGAAGAAGGAACTCATCGTATTTCTGATGAGAACTTACTTAAAAAGCTTGCAAGATTTTTTCACATTCATAAGCTTAATCTGATTATTCCATGCGATTTTAGATAAATGGTATTTTTGTATTTTTTCTCCATTATTTTTGATAGGGATTGATGAGAATTACAATTCGCATCTGGCTAAAGATCCATTATGCCAAGCGGAAAATTTCGAAAATACCGGATCTATAAAGAGACAAAGATTATTCTTAGATGCAAAGGAAATTGAAACTGAAAAAGCACATTTCATATTTTTTGATTCTCATCTTGAACATCCATGTGGAGAAAAGATTATGCATGGAGAGAGGCCTGATATTACTACTGAATCAAGACTGCGCTATTAGAATTATCACAAAATTCACACAAAAAACCTAATTCAAATCAAAAAAGCACCTAAAAAATTCAGAGCCGTATATTGAATCCATTCTTCGTGAGAAATAAACGTCCCGTAGATAAAAGGCCTGAAGAATCTACGGTTTTTCCACATGTAAGTTTTTCCAAATGGCTACTTCTAATTATTTCCGTTTCCTTAATGTATTTTTATACTTATAGTATTAAATAATTTTAATATTTTTGTGTAGTGTTTGAAAGCCTTTCTGGCAAAAGATATTAATGGAAGTATTACTCTGAAAAGTGGTGATACTTTAGATAAAAATTCTCGAAGTTACTTAGATAAAGCTGTGGTGAATTATCTGTTCAGATTATTTTCTGGGAAAAGCCTGTAGGTAATCAATTTCCAAATGTTAAAAATTATATCATTTTGACGTAAATTCAAGTTAGAAACATTAAAAATTAAAAGACTTTCAAAATTCTTCTGAATATAACACTTTTTAAATTAGAAGTTGAATTATTTTAATTTCAGGTTGATTAATATCAATCATTGTTTAAATGTTACTTATGCTTCAAAAGCATAAAAGGGCATAGTAGGAAAAGCATGTGTGTGCTGCCCCCAGCCCGATCAGGTCCATATTTTCATCATAAGATGGCATCAATCGGTAGTGAAATATCCTGGAGTATTATCCATGATTCTTTCTTTTGTCACCTGGGCATCCTAACCCGACCTGTCATTCGACTTGGAATAATTTGAGGCATGGCATTTAGTCCGAAAAAGTTGAAGTCCCTCTGACAATCGACAGCGCAAGCGCGTCTTCGGTTATCGATAACTCTTGTAGACATTTGGTTGGCGAAAACGCGCCAATTGTGCGAAACCTGTATCCAGAAGCATCGCGAAAAGATGCTCGCTTGTTAATTTTTGCACTGCGACCGCGGGCCAATAACCCACTCTCTTGCACCGTGAGACACTTCTCCCCGAGTCCCCGCAGTGTAAAGATCTACGCTACTGAAATAAACCCAAGTTTTTAACCTTACATTGCCTACCTCATTTTTGGAACTCCTTTTTCTAATACTCGTATGCCGTCTCCACAGCAGCGTCACACCCGATCCCCGTTACGGAGAGGATTACTCCCGTATCGGAAGGATAATTCTGTGCCCCGAAGAAACCTGTTGACCTCATGGAGAGAGTCGCTCCCGTACCGACGAAAGTCGATGCCATCTTAGAGACACCCAACATATCCCTGGAAACCCCGTATCACAACGGAACCGAACCCACTCCTCGAGTACGAACTCTTATCCCTTTCTCTCACCGGTGCTACGTACCGCGTGCGACAAGGCACTCCCGTCACCGTCCCGCTAAGTGAACTACCTCCCCAGTCTCCCGACAGCCAGTCCAGAGTCTCCACACAAGACAGGCGCGATTGTGCCAACCACACGTCATCGCAAGCAGGCGACACCACCCCACAATGTCACACTCGCTCTGCGAGTCTCTCGCCTAGGACCTCTCCAGATCCTCGCAACGCCGATCCATCATACTTGGATCTCAACCCAGGCAGTCCTTCATGATTCATTATCCCCGAGGAGTCAGCCCCTCCCTCTGCCACAAGGTTGGGTAGTCCCGTACGACGGTCACCCATAATCCCTTATGTGGATACCTCCGGATTACTCCCCGCAAACGAATATCCCGAACGAACGATCGGGCATGAACTCTCCCCCGAATTAACCGAACTACTGGGAATTACCACGGACAATCACCTCCAGTCACCTTGGAAATCCTCCTCATGTCCAGAGGGCCCCCCTCCACTCTCGATTACGAAATCGAATTCACCCACAGTCAAGAACGTCGACGGTACATCCTGCACGATTACGGGTAAATACACCTATACCACCCACTGGACCACCCTCCTTTTTATTACAGAATACACAGTCTCAATCACCTTCCGATTCCCCCCAGGTCACCTCAGACGTTCTTGCATCCACACTAACTTCCGCACTTACCACCACGTGCAAAAAGGTGTGTAAGAATGTCATCCGCATTACTCGCCGGCGACGAATTGTCGTTCTAAGTGACAGGAATGCCTGCAACTATTCGATCACCATAGACCACAAAATCAAGTAGAGTGATTTACTTGAAAGATACCGAGCCTTACCAACTATAAAAAAAACTCACGAAAACAATTTTAGTCCTTTTCAGGACCACCAACTGTTTCAAACGTGGATCTACTTTCTGTTTTTTCTAACCTTCTTGTCTCCAATTAAATAAAGTAATTCCAGCCTTATTTAATTTTGAATAACTTCTTGAATCAGTCTCTACCCACGACTGACCTCAATGGGAATCAACAGTAGGATGTTGGAAACAGTTTATAAATTTTTTCAACAAACATAAGCTCCAAAAAAAAATGTTGAAATTTTTTTTTATGGGTTTTGTTCCGAATACCACTTTCATCTTTCACCAAAAAAATCTTCAACTCATGTCCTCGAACATACTTGATCCCCAAAAAGATCGAAGAGGTAGACCATAGTTAGAAAAAATAAATATCGTGAGTGCACCGTACACTGGGTGTTGATCATTGTGAAATGGGTGTGTAGAGCAGCGACTATCACCAAAGATGACGTTGAATACTTCAAAATCTAGAAATGTACTTGAAAAGTTCGACAGTCTAATTGTTAGGCAAGTACCTTTCATTTTCTCCATACGCTGAGCGTTACCTTTTGAGAATTCGTAGAGTCGCAGCATTTGCTCCGTCAGTCCCAACTGTTTCAGCAATATTCACTTGTTTTATCGTTGTTTGTTCATTCTTCAATAACGTCTGTTCCTCGACTGGAGTTGAATAGTCCAGTCAACGAAGCACTGAAATAACATTTTTAAGGCTGCATCAGAAATGGATGCATTCTTGCATACATCCTGTTTTTGGGGTGAGAAACCCGAATCTGAAATTAATTTCCAGTTAAGGGCATGTGACACAGCCAAATACCTACATTGGCCGACCTCAATTTTTCAATTTTCCAAATTTTTTGTTGAATCTGAGAACTTTTTTTGTAAATAAAATTTCGGGCTGAAACTTTGGAAAATGTATGAGAAGACAATAAAATACGTTTACGTACTTTATTGGATGATGAATTTCGCAAAAAATTATTCTCGAAAAAATTAAAACTGGGTGCATTTTTTGAACCTAAGAACTTTTTTTATAAGTGAAATATCGGCTTCAAACTTTGGGAAATGCAAGAGCCGACAGTGAAGTACGTTTATGTACATCATTTGAGTATAAAAGATGCAAAAAGAAAAATTTCAACTAAATGTCAACAACGCTTGCCAGTTCGGTCGGTATTCGCGATGAGCACGAAAATGCGAAGTCTGGCGGCCACTGAACGAGGCCAATAGCGATTTCAATACTTACATAATTCAAAATTGAAACAACATATTTCACTCAACTTTTATTCTGGACACAACTTTCAAAAAATATTATTGTAAGAACACCGGATCATCAATCTTTGACAGCGTGGACCCCCTATTTCAGATGTAGACGAGTCAGCTGATAGAGCCTCGATTAGTGGCCGCCAGACTTCGCATTGTCGTGCCCATCGCAAAAATACCGACCGAACTGGCAAGCGGAACCGGAGTTGACACTTAGTTGGAATTTTTCTTTTTGCATCTTGTATACTCAAATAATGTACATAAACGTACTTTACTGTCAGCTCTTGCATTTCTCAAAGTTTGAAGCCGATATTTTACTTATAAAAAAAGTTCTTAGGTTCAAAAAATGCACCCAGTTTTAATTTCTTCGAAAATAATTTTTTGCGAAGTTCTTCCTCGAATAAGGTACATAAACGTAGTTTATTGTCTTCTCATACATTTTTCAAAGTTTCAGCCCGAAATTTTATTTACAAAAAAAGTTCTTAGATTCAAAAAAAAATTAGGAAAATTGAAAAAGTGAGGTCGGCAATGTAGGTATTTGCCTTGCCTGTGTCACATACCCTTAAAATGCTTTTCTCTCGCCGAAAATTGATTTTCCGCTTTTTTCGCAGGGACTACTGATCGTACCGAAAAAAAATGCAACCACGTTGTCGAGGTGGTCATTTTACATAGATAACGAGCGATTGTTTGAAACGGCGATATATATAAATATAGTGCGCATGATGCTCCCGCCGACTGATGCGAGAGGGAGAGAGAGAGCGCACGAGCATCAGTCGGTGAAAGGAAAGCCCTGGTAACTGGAAATTAAAAATGTTATTTCAGGGCTTCATTGACTGAACTATGAATTCAATATAGGAGGTTTAAGATTGAAAGTCGAAATATATTGCATTTTCAACCAAATAGTTGAATTTCTAGCCGGAAAAAATTTTCTCGCAAAAGATATGAGTTTTTAATCCAAAATAACGATTTTTTAACAACAACGGAATTCAATTTTAACTCAATAGTTGTATTTAACAGAAATGTTCATTTTCGACCCCGAAAGATAAATTTTCAACACCTATAATGATGCAATTTTCACCCAAATGGTCAAATATCAAAACTAAAATAAAATAAAAATGCATCCCAAAAGAGTTGAATTCTTAAGCCAGAAAGACGAACTTTTTAGAATATAATTTAATTTTTAACCCGAAAGGTTGAATTTTCAACAGAAAAGTTTATTTTCAACTAAAAAAGACGACCTTTTTACCATAAAAGATCAATTTTCCACCTGAAGACGAACTTTCAAACGATTGAATTAAACGAAAAAGAAACGAATTCTTAATAAAATAGTAAAATCCTCCAACAAATAGGTAAAATTTCGAATAAATGAGAAATTTTTTCCAAAAATTGAATCGCCAGAGTTTCAGTTTAAATGATTGATTTTCAGCAACAAAGGAACGGTTGAAATACACATGTGTGTTCAGCTGAATTGCAGCTCCGCATATAGTTGCCGGCGCCACCGCTCCTTTGTTCTAATACTATCGAGTTTTCTTTATTCGTCAGCGGACGGAGTTCGGTCCTCTATTCAGCCAAGTATGAATAGTATGTGCTCTTGCGTCATACGTCTGTGATCTTTCAAATTGCATTGAGGTATTAATCCAAGTACTAATCGCGCCCAACACTGCCTAACTTCAGGGATCTTACGAGAACTGGTGTTTAATTATTTTTGTATCAACAATGAAATCAACAATGTATCAACATACAACATCATGACGTAAATTTATGCTATTGTTATTATTATAAATAAATAAATTTTCTATGTAAAATATAAATAAAATATAAAGAAATAATGTACAGAAAATTATAACCTGATATCACAATGTCGAAATTTATGAGTGTTAGTTTATAAGTTAATTTAATTTAAATTTAATTAATAATTTAGGCCAATTTATGCGTCTTAATGTCTAAGTTTATGGTTTTCATAAGTTCTAAAATCTTAAGTTTCATACTATTTTATACTATTTTATATTGCCCATATTAATTTATAATTTATAACCCTTCTAAAAATATATAACACAGCCTTTCGCCCTTATGTTTCCTGAAAAAGTCTTAATCTCAATGCATTAATAACAAACTATAAACAAAAGTACTTTTGTTTCGAAGATACAATCCAATTGAATTTACATCAAAGTACGTAATTTAAGTTACACCGGTTGCTTTTTGAAGCTCCATGTTCTTCTTTACTATATATTTTTTTAAATCCCTGTACAAATATTTAGATTTCATCCATTCTAAATGTCTAGATTCAACTCGAAAACTGGTTGTAGGTACTCTATCTGCTCGGAAATTTGTTCTGACCACGCACACAGCGTTTAAAGTTTTGTCCAAAATTGTATTTCTCTTTTTACACTTAACATCTGTTACAACGGAAAATACGCATTCTGAACCTGCATTGGAATTCGGAAGACTGAGAACACATTGTATCAACTCGCCTAGGTGTGGAAAAACGAACTCTCCGTCTGGGGTTACGCAATCTGTAATTTCGAACCAAAACTCATCTATTTCAAGTTTGAGCAAATCTGCCTTTACTTCATCAGTAAAAGCAAAGTGTACATATGCCCAATCAGAAGCTGAAGCCTCAACGTCGGATAAACCAAAATGTACAGCTACATCAGAAAGATTTGAAATCTCATAACTCGCTTCCGAATCCAACGCAGTTTCAGGGCGTAGAAAATTTAATTTCGAAAGCAACGAGTGATTTAAAGGAAGTTTTTCTTTCATTTCTGTGCATGCAGTAATATAAAATTGTAAGCAATTTTCTCGAATTTCATTCACCTCATCAGGTGGCATGTTCTTTAGGAAATTGTCGCATTCAAATCCCAAACTTATTGAATCTAATTTTAATTGATTTCTTTCATCCGCCGGATCTATGGACTCGATCTGATTAACAAAAACATCGGGTTTTAAATCATTACTTCCGATTCGCCAGAAAAACTTCTCGCTGCGTTCTGATAATGTGTGAATTACCACTTTATTGGTTTGGAACTGTGCGTTCAAAAAATTCAAGTAATTTAGTACAAACTTTAAAAAAAGAAGGTAAGCTTTCACGGAGTCATTCTGCATAAGCTCCAGGAGCTTCTCTGCAGTAGACTGTTTCGCATTATTTAACGTTTCTTCAATAAAACCTACCGTAACATTTTTAGCATTAATCTCGGTATTAAAAACTTTCAAAATTAGGAATTGTTTCAGTGCATCCCAGTTTTCTAAAAGTCTAACAACGCACTCGTAGTGCGAAAGCCATCGAGCATCAGCTAACTTTAAAATTTGAAGTATTTTACCATCATTGGAAAAAGCTTGAAATTTATTCAACTGACCACGACGTTTTGGACTTCCATTAACATAATTGACAATCCCTTTGATAAATTCCTCGCAAAAATTAGGCAATTTTTCACAGCTTTTACTCGCGATAAGAGTGGACGAGTGACAAACGCAATTCATCAGAACTAAATTCGGTACATCAGCTTTTAAATGCGAGTAAAAAGAATTCATTGGAATATCGTTTTCTAAAAAGTAATCTTCAAAAGCCTCATACAGCTTTTTGACAAAACAATCTTTAGCATCAACAGCAATCAAGGTTAATAACCGATTAACAACTTTCTTCTTCAATGGAGAATGATACTGTACCATTAAACACATTTGTTTTTTATTGGTAATGTCAGTATATTCATCAGTTGAAACAGACAATTTAGTTGATTTTAGAATTTCCAGAGTTTTCTCAGTCTCACATTGTGCCAATACATTTTGAATAATTTGAGTTCACTTAGCAGTGCCCACGTAGTTTCTCAGCGCACAAGCATTGTCAACAATGCGTCGCCACCAGCAGCGAGCGATAAAAGCGGGCAGTACGAGGCAGCAGTAAGTGGGAGAAAAATTCAACAGAAGTGGTTCATACGGCGTGGACTGTTTGCGTTTCCAACGACTAATTTGGTGCCACGGCCACTGCGAGGCAACCCCCGAAACTGGCTTTATATTGGAGTTTTTGTGTATTGGGGTCGTTCATATATTACATAAGCCGTTCTTCTTTTGTTTTATATCGTTGTGTCCTTCTCAACTTCGCAGCGATTTTGTTCTCGTCTCTATTTAAACAAAAGAAAAACGGCTTACGTAATATATGAACGACCCCATTACAGAAACTGTGCGATCCTGGCGGGAATATACAGACCCTGAATGTGCAGTGTGCACTGTTGTTAAAGCGACAACAAATTTTTTCACTCGAACTCCCTAATTTTCGGTCACTTTAGTTTTGCGTTATCGAGGGTTAACTGTATCGTAAATTAAATTAATTTTCGCTTATCTTCACTGTTCATTTCTCTGTGAAAACAAACTCTCCTTCGCGCAACGCACTTGCGCATGCACGCCGTCATGCGCATAGAGTATTCGAGCGAGTTCTGCCCGCATCAAATGAAATTCATCTCCGTTATAATGTACTTTCTGCTACTCTTTACTAACTATAAAAAAGTTTGATCAGTCATGCCGCTTTTACGTTTCGTTTTTTATCTTAAATCATTATCCGCCAAGACAGATTGTCTCTACGTTCACCTCAATATCGTAAATTAAGTTACCTGATGAATTTAAGGCCTTCCTGAAAGTGCGCTCAATTCAATTTTAAGGTTTTCTTTTTACTGTGTACGCAGAATATTTCCTGCAAACGATGGTCTTTGTGATCGGTGCTCTTGGAGATGCGAAGCTGTCACTGTTTCATAACCTCGAAGCCCTAACCGCGTGTTAAAAGCATGCCGATGTTCTGTTTAAATTGGAAGTATAATTTTCTAATTAATATGCGTTTCATACATTATTAAGCGAATATATTTGCATTTTTCTTTATTTAAGATGAAAAGTAATTAACCAAAATCGCTCGATGACCGTTGTGTTGGTCTCAAAGTCTCGGCTCCGATTGCATCGCCTCCCATCAGCTCCCATCGGCTGTGCATCGCCGCGCGTCTGTCGTCCCTCTGTGTGTGTGTGTGTGAGATATTCATCAGGAACATCATGTCCCACTGGAATCCACCTATCCCACGAGATTACGCTAAGGATCCTAAATTACTTTTTGATCAAAAACTGAATTTCGCTAAACGTGAAATAAGACAGAAATAAACCCTTATACTGGAATCCAAGAGTGCGCGATTTGCACGGTGGAAGCAACCACAGAATAGCATATGAAAATTTTAACTTTTTTGACATATTTTGACTTCTAGCAATGGTGCCTAAATTGCCGATAATCTTTCTCCCTTGTTTATACGTCTCGATAACTCCGAAGCTGTCTTTCTATGAGCAGTAAATAATCTTCTAAAATGCAAGAAATCATCTACTTGTTCTATCCTCTCGAAATGTAAGGCAATGTAATATATTGTTTCTAAAAATTAAATAAATTCTAGTATCAGTTGAACGCAGTGAAAGCTCTGAAATAAATTTTGTTGCATCGAATTTTAAAATGGGGTTCCATCTCGATCGGAATTCGGGTACGAAACTACCGTCTATTGTTTTGCCGCAAAACTGTAAAAACAACTGACAAAATGTGATGTTTCGTACCCCAAGTCCGAAGAAAACTGTACATTGTGTAATGGTATCATTCACAGTAACAATGTAATTTTTTGTTGTGAGGAAATGGTACCTTGGAATTAGCGTTCGATTCAGACTTTTTCCTGTGAAACGAATTTATTACTCAACTTCTTTCTGTGAACTGATATATGAACCAAGAAATATCTCAGACGGACAATTTTGATATCTTTACTCCATCAGATAAGACAACGGTCCTTGTATATATGTACATGTATTCTTATTAAGCTAGAGAATATTCTTCCGTTACACTGCTCACCAAATTGTTCATTACGGTTTTAATCAGTTTGTCCTCTGTCTGGAAGAAATGAGGATCTTCTATACTCTGGCCTTGTCTTTGGCAACTATCTTCAGTTCTATTGGTAAATATATTAATATCATATGTATAGTGTTGAGTAAAATTTTAATTCGAGCGCGGATAGCATAAGAGCTAGCAATTTGGCCGATACAGTCATGGAATTCACGGAATTCGCGGAATTCACAGAATTCAAAGAAATCAAGAAATTCATGGAATTGAGGGAGTTTATGGAATTCATGAAATTTTCGGCATTCATGGAATTCAGAGAATTTGTGTAATTCGTGAAATTCATGGAGTTCACGCAATTCGTGGAATTCATGGAATTCACAGAATGCAAGGATTAATTTTCAACCAATAATGTAGTAAAATTTTCAGTCCATAATAGCTATTTTCTTGTCAAGTACAATACTTTTCACGTCGAGTCAGACGAATTCGATTTTCGAAGCGAATTGTGTCACTTTGCGTCAGTGGCGCAACTGGCATGATCACAATTGTTAACTAACCAGTTATCTATAATAGATCGCGTTTACAGTCTTTAGGCTCTAGTTTTCATCAGGGGGTGCTTCCACTGTACTGCTCAAGGTAAAAAATGTGCCATGAGAGTTGAAAACGGCCGTGTGGCGGCGCTAGTAGTAACTTTGTTCTACAAAACCAAGCAATACTATAGGAAAAAAGTACAAAAGTTCCAAAATAAATATGAAAAACAATTTAAAATAATTTTTTCTTCACAGTGTAGAGTCAGGTAGTAAATGAAACTTATGTACTCACTTATTATTTTGTTTAATATAGGAAAAAGCGGCATAATTGAATTTATAAGAAGAATAAAATTTCTTTTCTTACGTCTGGGAAAATTTTTAAAATTCAGATATTCAGGATAGAACCTAATAATAATACGACTTCCTCCAGACTAATAGTTTAAAATTTATTTAAAAAAATATATACGAAAAGATAACGTTTCGGAAACCCAGCTAGCTTCCCTCATCAGATCTTTAAAACATTTGAAAAATTCCTTGAATTTCCCTATGTGTTTGTTCCATAAAGTTTTTTATATAGTGCTGCAATTAATTAGTATTTTTTTATTTTAGAATTTAACTATTGTGTAAAAAATGGTGGAAAAGATAAAAAACTGTTTTGTGAAGACGGAGCAAGTATGCCCCGTCTCCACAAAAATTTCATGGATATTCGGGACTTATAACAAATAATTAAAAAATAAATAACGAATACAGAAATTAATGAAAAAAAAGTCGAAAATATAAGTTATCGAATTATAAAATTTCCAAAATTTCAAATAACGACAAGATTCTTAATTAACAAAAAATAAAATCCTGAATTTCAAAATATCCGAAACTAAAATTGACCGAGTTTGAGACCGAATTATAAAATTGCCGGATTATACAATTAACGAACTATACAAATTAAATTAATAAATTATGAAATTAAAAATAAAACAAACAATTTAATTATTCATCAATTAATCAACTATTAATTATTTGGGGCAAATTTAAATTTCAGGAATTGAAATATTTATGGGAATTTAGAAATTCATTTAATTTATAATTCGGTCAATTTTATAATTCGCTGGTTATATTTTCGCCATTTTTTTCGTTAATTTGTGGTTTCGTTATTTATTTTGTCGTTATTTTGTATTAGTCCTGGATATTCAAACACTTTTAAATATAGTGAGGAAGATCTAATTTTTTTATATTTCTGTTTTACAATATAATGCAACTATACAATAAATATAATTATTATATCTATATATTACAAACAAGTAATAAGATTCATCATAAAATATTATTTTTTATTACGAATAACGAACTCTCAAATGTGATATTTTTAAAATCAAATAGACTTTGTAACGAAGATAAAATATCCTAACATTTGTATAGTCACTCTTAAAGAAAGACATTAACAAATATGTTTATCTTTGGTGACACATAACTTAATTTTTTTTTTTTTTGCAAATTAGCTTTTTTGGAATCAGCTAAAGAAATTTTAGCAAACTGTCGCATTCTTAATTTAAGGATTAAAGAAGAAGGCTACAAAATGTGTGACAGTAAACTCAAATTTTCTTCTTTAACAATTCATGCGACCAAAATTTTAATGTAACTTTTATGTATTATGCATGAATAGACCATTCATTAAATTAACTTGGTACACATTCTCATTCTGAAAATTACGAAAAATATGAATAAATTGTGTTTTTTGTTAAACTTGCTGAGGGGAAAACAACCCGAATATTTTTGAAAGGATTAGTAAGTGAAAATACCATATAATACAGTTTATTGAATGAAAAAGAATTTACTTTTGTTTTATCTTTGAATTGTGATTTCAATTGTACAGTAAATACATAATTGTTTATCTTTCCCAAAATAGTTCCATCGGGTACTTTTAGGATTTTCTGATGATTTTCTCTTGGAGAATGTCTTCCTTTAAAAAAGGTTTTCTGCAAACGTACTGGCCTGCTTTCACGGTAAAATTTTTTCGAACTAAAGCTTTTTGCCATGAAGCTTTAATAGCTGGGTCTTTCGGAACGACGAAAAATTAATTTTTTCATATTCGAGATCTTCGCGTGTTCAAAGAGTTCACTTTTAAATCGTGATTTGCACCCCAGAGCGATACAAATCGGCAGATTTAACGCGACAAACACAAAAACACTAGTAGAAAACTCCACCGGGCGATTTTTACAATAACTGGATAAAGAAATCGTTTTATTGTTACATTTTTAAGAGTTCGTGACGACTTTACATGACGATCGCCATATAAGCGTCAAAACAACACGAACAAAATTACTCCTAGCGCCGCCGGATGGCCATTTTCAACACATGGACCATGTTCAACTCTCGGAGACAGGAGGCTGGTTTTCATTGTGCATTACCTTGTGTGACAGAGTGAGGTTAGAAAACCACGATTAATTCCAGTCGAGATCTCCTTAGGTTTGTTTTATTTAGGATTATTTACTTTATTCCAATCCCGGGGAGGGGAATAAAGTATTTCGTTTGAGTGATGAACATTTTAAAGAACTAGTTTCAATAAATGAAAAACAAATTGTATGCAAATGTTGTGATTTGAAATTAATAATATTGTAACATAAAAACCGTTTACAGAATATATCTGTAAAATGCTTCAATGACTTACGTCAATTAAAATACAATTTTTAAGTTTGAAAACAATCTCAGAACTTACAAACCGAAGCTTTTCGGAATTTGAAGTGACATATAACAAATTTTATTTAAAAAAATTAACGCCAAGGTAACACGTTACTTTTTCATTAGCGGTAACGTTAACGCGCAAGTTTTGACTCGTAAAGTGCAAAACACTGTTCATTGATTAATTTTCAGAGGCATAAAGTATTGAGATAAATTTTTACTTACTGCCCAAAAGGAGGATGTAGGCGTTAAATAAGGAATCGATTTTGTCCTTGCGTCCTTCCCACCCAAACTTTGTATTTTCAATTTAGAAGAAAGTCTTCCCGGTTTTTTGCGTTTAAATTTTCAACAGACGCGACTGAAGCTACTTTCGGTACCTTTAGTAAAATAAACTAAAGCTACCGAGATTTTCTGATTAGCCATTTCTTTGATGTTTTTATCACTATACACGTAAAACGCAAAAAAATTATCGCCGCACCAGCTCCGGTAAAACAAAACACTCTTCTTTTTTGTTTTCATCTGTTTTGAACTGTCACATGTCGATCCAAGATTCGGCAAGATTGAAAGAAAATGAACAATGATGGGCGATGTTCCGAAAGTTCTTGCACTGAGGTGCATTCACATTTTAACATTTTTCTTCAAAACATAATAGTTTTGCGAAATATAATACGCATCGTTTCTAGATTTTACTGGATTATCAAAGTACACTTATCTTTCACAAAGTACTTATTATCAAAACTGCTTTGTACGTTTTTTAAATAAAAAAGTGTTACATATTGAGAAAAAAAGTACTTCTCATGTGAAGACCGCGAATTATCCACAGCGGATAGCCAGCAATTAGCTACTCGTGATATGGAAAATAATCATGCGATGAATTTTGACTTTTCGACTGCTGATAATATGATGGACGAAGGAATTTCGAAAGAATATTCTCAAGAAAATTTGAACACCGAAATGGCTTGTTCGAATAGTCAGAAGGATTCAATGAACGAAGAGCACTGTGTGGTAGGCAAAATTTGTATGAACCTACTAATATTCAGTTACAGCATTGGGCTCGTGTAATCGGAAACCCAGGAGATAACAAAAAATGCTTTCAAATTGTAAAAAGGGTACTAAAACTGAACCATTTTCAAATATGCCTGTAGGATAGCTCTGTGGCTTTGACAACAGCGCCATCTGAACGCGAAGTATTGGGTATCTTGAAGCTATTTGGTTATGTTTATGAAAAAAAGCAGTGAATATCAATGCACTTTAATCGGAAATGTTAATATTCGGTTTAAAATTGTTTACTAAAACATGTTCCGTTAATATTGACTTGAAATTCAAATTTCTTCTCAATAGTTCCAAATTGGTGGAGCTGTCTTAGCTACCCAACAGGCGTATTGGAGACTGAAAAACTTTACGATATACCATTTAATTAATTCCAAATTTAACTTGAAATTAAAGTTGTTGGATTTTAAACTATTTCAAAAGTGTAATTCTGTTTGGAAATTCATGTGTAAAAATGTTACTTTTTAATTCATTTCAACTTTTTTTTTTCAACCTTAAACTTTTCATATTCGTATACGCTTGCTGGGTAGCTACGACAGCTCCACAAATTTGAAACTTTTGAGAAGAATTTACATTCAATATTAAGAAGAAATCTTATGTCAAATGTTATGTCAAATGTATTGCAAATCTTGACAAATTGTATATTGCAAATGGATCACTTTATCAAAGTTGATTGTGTAGTCACATAGGGTATTGCGAGGTTCCGTGAACTAAGAACAATACAAATATAAGAAATTTCCCGTGAGTTTTACAATATACGAAAAATAGTTTTCACACCCTAACCACGCTCTGTTACCAATGTTTATGATCGAGAAGATTTATTTTCTTGTCTTCTAATGATGGGCACAGTGTATATAAAGAAGAATATTGTTCACTCAGAATTGAATGTGGACAAAATCTGAGCATCCGTTCCACGGCACTGAGCGACTGAATACTGCCTTTTTTCTTTCTGGTGGCGTAAAGCTGCTTATACCCGCAGTAAAGCAAATATAATGAATCTGAAACTGTTTCAATTCGAACAAGTGTGTATGTGAGTGGTACAGCATATGGATCTTCACATTGATTTATTAGCCAGTTTGCGTATTTATGTGTGAACGCCAGACGGTGATTGCCAGAGAGCTTGATCAATGACCCGGATCAAAGCGGTACTGTGGGAAAAGTATGAAGTTTGAATAGCCATCATGCAACTTTCAGATGGATCTAAAGGATCTAAAGTCTTTCGAGTGAAAATATTTCGACTAGATTTAGGCGAATTTATCTCAAATAAAATGGCATTATCAATTATGGTTGAAGCATTTAGTGATTAGGTGTTAGGCTTTAACCTTGCTATGGTCAAAAAGACAAAAAAAAATTTATTTTTTATTTTAATGGCTATTATACTCTGACCTCTATTAACTGAATACATCACTGGCAGGGCCGGCGATTATCGAGAAACATGTAGAGGTTGGGACTAAGTTAACATCTGCCATGGTTCAACATTTTTGTAACGAACAAATGTGCAGTCTTCAATAAATAATTTTCAAGTTAGAAATTTGGAAGCTGCGGTTCTTTACAATTACAAATAACTAATGTTTTCCACAAAAAGATTAAAATTGTAATTTTCTATATGTATCTAGTCAACTGTGGGAGATGGGAAAGAATGGACGACATTTTTAGATTGCTATCTAAAGATGATAATTATAGTAGAGTAACAAATTTTTTAAAGCACACGAAATAAATACCATTGAGATAAATAATATAAGCAAATGTAAAATCGGTACCTCCATGCTATAATCTCCAATTTGGGGTTCGCAATGTAAAATCTCCGGTCTCGTTTTTTGTTGGCACCTCATGCTGCTACGCATACGTGACACTACGGTTCAGCACAAAACGAGATTGGAGAGTTTAGAGTGGAGATCCCAGATTGGAGAATTTAACATTGAGGTACTGAAATGTGAAGCAGATTAGTGATGACCCTTGAGCCCTTGTTTTGAATTTGACCTTAACCTTGACGTTGACTTCAAGACATCAAATAAGGTCTACCATCAGCGAGAAAATTCGAGTCCTCTGGGTTTGTCTTTAGAAAACTGATTGAAGCAAAAAATGTAGCTTAATGAATGAATGATCATTTTGAATTTCGAAACGTTGCACGTTAATGAGCCTGAAACCAGTATATAAGAAAACTTTTTAAGGCTTACTGAACAAGCCATATACAATTTTCTGTTATATTGGTTTCAGGCTCATTAACGTACAGCAGTTTGACTAATCAAATTATGATTGATTCATTAAGGTACCGTATCTTCTTCACTTATTCTTTGACGTCATCCAGAGGACTCGAATTTCCGAGCCGATAGCAGGGGCTGACAAAAAGCGTCATTTAGAAAACGTCCCTAGGATGTCTTGGCTATATATTATTTTGGATTAATTGAAGACTTACTCATATCAAATTATTTTGACTCGAGATTCAATGCATCCTTTCCTTACCTTTATCAGTTATATTCTTAAAAGATGTATACCGAGATAGCCCCTTGTATAGTAGGGTGACATGACCAGTGAATGAACACTTAGTAGCTGGGGAACCAACATCTGACTTATACAAACCGATTCCTGGTCTCCTATGGCTTGAAACTCAAGTTTGGTTACTCCATTACAAAGCTCATCTGTTCTAGAACACATTTCAACTTCTACTTGAGCGAAAAAACTGGTAGCAAATCGCAGAAATACGTTGAAATAAAAATTGAGGGAACGCCCAGTGAATGAACGGAGTTTTCCAGTGAATGAACGAGGTTGTTTTCCAGTGAATGAACACAACCTATTATTAGTGTCTCTTAGATTCTCTACTCATAAACTCCAAGTTTCCATCTTCATTGATATAATTTAAGTCGAATCTAAGTACCTATACCTACTAGGTATTTTACTATAAGTTATCAAAAGATATTTATCCAGTTATCCAGTTCATTCCCTAGAATACGCGGCTTCCTGCGACCCAGTAAATGAACACCTGTGTTCCTAGAAATTCGGCAAATTTTAGGCATTGTAACTGCATTTTTAGGTAAAGGAACACCTAATTCACGAAATTACATAAAGAACAAGTGAAATAAACATCAGGTGATCTTGCAAAACTCACATAACTACACCAAATACACCAAGGTCTAACACTCACCTTGAGTTTGAAGGCTCCCACTTATGTACTGACTGAAGATGAAGAAGTTTTTAATGAAGCAGGTTACAGAATGCCAAACAAAGTTTTCACTGCCCTCGAGGGATCCTATTCTAACTGTTGCATACCTTAAAATTATCGACAGAGCGCTCCTAGTCTTAATATTTGGACTTTTCATAGCAATGTTCATTCACCTGGGGGGTGTTCATTCACTGGTCATGTCACCCTATTCAGTTTAATACAAAAATTATTTCTCATACAAGATTCATTCGACATATCGGGCTGTAATCATAATAAGACTAAAAGAAAATTATTATAACAATACATTCAACCATTTATCTTTCCTTTTACAGAATTAAGTTCGCAGTCTGGTTGTTACTCTAATGGCAAACCTATTCCTTGCGGACCATCTATTTCTAGCAGACCTCATTCTTCTAGTGGACTTGACCTTTCATTAGGACTTCATCCTCCTGGTAGACAGCAGACTCCTGTTGGTCTCCATTATCATTTAAAACTTCCTCAGCCTGCACAACTTCAACATCCTGCTGGACTAAATCATTCTCTTCGAACTGATCCTCCTGTTGAATTTCATCCTCCTGTTAAAGGTCCTACCCACCACGAGATATTGAAATCAGGATTACACGTACACAAATACTATTTTCCTGCCACTAAAAGGAAACTTCAAACGAGAACAATATATGGTGGTTATGAGAACATAATACCAATTACCCAATCATACACTGTAATATCAACACCCAGTGGTGACGTCCTTGCACTAGTTGACAAACATAATATTCTCCGTGGAATATATAACGTATCTCGAGGGCGGAGGAAAATTAACATGAGAGAGCCCTATTTAGTCAAGCCACTTACCAGGGAAGAAAGGGAGATATTTTATTTAGGCCAACCACTCAAAAAATCTGATTTCCTTGATTTAAACAATTAATTCAATTGAAAAAATTTAAAATTTAAATACAGTATTGTTCGTGATTAAGCTTAAACAAAAACTGTACAATTAAGTGGTATTTACAATCAAAAGTCAATGTATTAGGTTTCTCGAAGCCTAAATTTTTCGTCAATGGAGTCAAGTATTTTCGGAAAAACAGCTTTTTTCATCCATTAATTTTCTGATAACAATAAGAGATACCTATAAGAAGTAGTATGGGTATATTAAGTATTCACTAGTCTATAAAACTTTATCAGGGAAATTTGTACTGTTTAAATCAGTTATGCAGGGTTTCACTGAGAAATCAGTGAAACTCTGTAAGGCATTGAATTATTTTACGAAATGGAGAAATATGAATAAAAGTATCGCACAATTGTATGTGTGAGTGTATTATTAACGAATTCGAAATAAATGTTTCAAGTTCAGTGAACGACTGATGAGACATTTTTATTTATTTCGCAACTTTTATAATTGACTACTATGTGTTGACTCGATCTCGTAATTCGCAGCAGTTTCAAATGAAGCAGTAAAATTGTAAATGGTTGAATTCGTATTTTGAGTTATCACTGGAGAACCAGTGAATTTCCGATATTGACGAGGTGAACCAGTAAGTGACTTAACTAAAACAGTTACTAAAATATACCAGAGACTCCAAACGATAGACTCAAACACTGATCATACCAATGATATACCACTCCCCGCGGCCAATACATAAACCTCCAGTCGTCTCATACGTGCGTATCGCCATTCACGCTTTTACATTTGGCGCGTGTAAAAACGAACTCTATTTTGTGCTGGTGTATGTGTTAGAAATATTTTGGGTCTGGCTGCGATAAGCAGGTGATATAATGTCTTTCGCTCGAAAGTGGGGAGGCCCCTGGGCACTTGGATTTGAGTTCGAGTGACGTGACGCGTTGACAGAATGACGGGGTCTTTCCACGGTTGGACGAAATATAATATAGCTTTTTATATTTCAGCCCAGCCCTCATTTATTATTGCGAATTTATTATTGAGGAAATGCAAAGATTTTCATAAAAATATACCAAGTACACCACTAATACACCAAGTACTGAGCGAAAGTATTAAGATTACAATTGCTAATAGTATTATTATTATTATTGTCTTGTGAGGCTGGTCTACTGAAGTCCCGTAGCATTGCGGTTAAAACCCATTGTACGCTGCCTTTTCACTTTAAAATCCCCATGAAACAGAGGTCTATACACAGGTCATACTTGCTGCTGAAATATCATTTAGGTCCTCTAGTTTGAATAAATATACCGCCAAACGACTCCACTTCACAGGGTGTGGACCTGTGACAATTTTTCTTTTAATGAGGTGTGCTTGGAATTACTGTCTGAATTCAATCCCCACCAGTGATAACCCGCGGCTGTATCCGACTTTATTATAAGTACTCGCATTTGCCTGGATGTTTGGCCAGGGGAAAGGAAATCTGGATAATACCTGCTCCCGAATTCAGCTGGTTTTTGGACAATCGAGTTTGAAGGCAAACATTCGACCCTGCCCACTTAGTTATGTACAATTTGATGCATAAATATTCTATGTCTACAAATCCAACCAAAAGTATTTGTATTGTATTTATTTATGAAAAGTTCCTAAGGCTAAATATAGCCCTATAAGGAACAGGTGATACATATGACAATTAAAATGTGACGGCGATCGATCTGGCGAATGAAATCAAAAAAAGGTATTTAACCAGAATCGATATTTTTGATTAAGAATTTAAGTGTTACCAATGTGTGATTTGGAGGGTAGGATTCGATATGTTAAATAGGTAACCAAAAAGGAGTTTTCGAAAGTGAAATCGTGAAGGGGAATTTCTAATTCTTATAGGTAGTTTGCTCCAAAGGCGAGCACCACGAATAACAAACGACCTTTGCATTTTACACGTGCGGTGTGGCTGCATTTTTAGTACTGTTTTCCTTTCACGGAGTTTGGAATGTGTTGGTTGATCTTTGTCAATAAAATGAAAGAGATTGAGAAGATAGTGCGGAGCTTCATTACTCAATGGGCTATAAAGAAAATTGCCCATAAAAAATTGTCTTCTTTTGGCGACGTTAAGAAGTCCTGCTTTTTCTCTATACTGAGTAATATGTTCACTTGTGGGGATGTTATAGATGAACCGAATGCAAGCATTAAGCGTACGCCCAAGCTTAGCATTCAGCTCATCAGTAATATCGTGATATACCACACAACCGTAGTCAAAGAAAGTTAGGATGAGGCTTTTAATTAGGAGGATACGCGTTGAAGTAAAAAGTGATTCTTTGTTCCTGTTAAGCTGTTGGAGCGCTCTGAAGGTTTTCCTTGAAATATCTGCAACTTATTTATTCCAAGTCAGAGAGCGATTAAGAATATAGCCTGAATTTTTCACAGATTCCATAAAGTAGGACGCCCCTCGATCAAGAGAGGACGTAGGGTTGCAATTGTTTCAGGTGATGGAGAGGAAGAAAGTCCTATGATTATAGCCATAGTTTTAGCAGGGGTAAAGTGAGGCCACTAGTCAAGGCCCACTGCACCACTAGATCAATATCTACCTGTAACTTTTGAAATATGCTCTTAAGATTGGCAATTGACCCAGAAAGGTAAAGCTTAAAGTCGTCAGCATATTTGTGATAGTTGCAATGACGAAGTTCGCTACCAAGTTCAGAGGTATAAATATTAAATAAAGTGGGTGCAAGCGTGAATCCCTGAGGGACACCACTTTTAACCTCCCCACAAACAGACCGCTCACCATTGCTCATTTGTACTCTTTCAGAACGATTACTCAGATAAGATTCAAACCATTTAACAACCATGTTCGAGAGGTGCAGCGATTTGAGCCTAGTTAATAGTAGATTATGGTTAACTGTATCAAACGCCTTAGAAAAGTAAAAAAGGACAACAACCGTTATTTCCCTTCTATCAATTGCAAGTTTAAGGTCAGAAGTTACTTCAAGGTAAGCTGTTAGTGTACTATGCCTTGTGCAGAACCCAGATTGCATTGGGTCCATTAAACTGTTTGTTTCAATACGTGCAGTGAGTTGCTGATGGACAATACGTTCGAAAGGTTTAGACAAAGCACATAAGATAGATATAGGACGAAAGTCTTTGGGAGAGGTAGGGTTAGATATTTTATGAGCAGGGCGAATAATCGCTTCTTTCCAGGCATCAGGAAATATTCCCACCTGTAGAGATGCATTGCAGATGTGCAAGAGAAAAAGGCCAATGACTGGTAAAGCAAGGTGAATCATTTTAACTGAAATACCATCAGATCCTTGAGCATTTGATTTTACCTCGAAGAGTTTTTTGATTAGGTTTTCTTGCGATATGTCAGAAAAGAAAAATTTCGTATCAACAGTGGAGGGAACTGAGGACGGTGAAGCAGTGCTGCTTGCAAGGAGTGTGGATTTTGTAGTGAAAGCTGTCAAAAGGTCTGAAGGCGAGAAATTATTATCAGGAGCCAAGTATTTGGAAGGAACAAGTCCAAGCCGTCTTAAGGGTATGTGAAACAGCCAAATACCTACATTGCCGACCTCACTTTTTCAATTTTCCGAATTTTTTTTTGAATCTAAGAACTTTTTTTGTAAATAAAATTTTGGGCTGAAACTTTGGAAAATGTATGAGAAGACAATAAACTACGTTTATGTACCTTATTCGAGGAAGAACTTCGCAAAAAATTATTTTCGAAGAAATTAAAACTGGGTGCATTTTTTGAACCTAAGAACTTTTTTTATAAGTAAAATATCGGCTTCAAACTTTGAGAAATGCAAGAGCTGACAGTAAAGTACGTTTATGTACATTATTTGAGTATAAAAGATGCAAAAAGAAAAATTCCAACTAAGTGTCAACTCCGGTTCCGCTTGCCAGTTCGGTCGGTATTTTTGCGATGGGCACGACAATGCCAAGTCTGGCGGCCACTAATCGAGGCGTTATCAGCTGACTCGTCTACATCTGAAATATGGGGTCCACGCTGTCAAAGATTGATGATCCGGTGTTCTTACAATAATATTTTTTGAAAGTTGTGTCCAGCATAAAAGTTGAGTGAAATATGTTGTTTCAATGTTGAATTATGTAAGTAATGAAATCGCTATTGGCCTCGTTCAGTGGCCGCCAGACTTCGCATTTTCATGCTCATCGCGAATACCGACCGAACTGGCAAGCGTTGTTGACATTTAGTTGGAATTTTTCTTTTTGCATCTTTTATACTCAAATGATGTACATAAACGTACTTCACTGTCGGCTCTTGCATTTCTCAAAGTTTGAAGCCGATATTTCACTTATAAAAAAAGTTCTTAGGTTCAAAAAATGCACCCAGTTTTAATTTTTTCGAGAATAATTTTTTGCGAAATTCCTCATCGAATAAAGTACGTAAACGTAGTTTATCGTCTTCTCATACATTTCCCAAAGTTTCAGCCCGAAATTTTATTTACAAGAAAAGTTCTTAGATTCAACAAAAAATTTGGAAAATTGAAAAAGTGAGGTCGGTAATGTAGGTATTTGGCTGTGTCACATGCCCTTAAGAGAAGTCAATTATTTTCATTTTTATTCCTATTTTTGATAGAATTGTAATTATATTGATTGTATGAATCCCGGATTTTGGTTTGTACGAAGTTTCTCTATTTACGAAATTCGGCTTGAATAATACTATTTTTTGTTTTTTTAGCCAATCTACTTTTTGTCTCTCTTTCTTTTATTAAATCTTTGATATAAGAAGTGGTCCAAAGAGTGGACTTCTTCTTTGTTTTAAGGGTACATGGAGAGGCGCAAAATTATCAAAGGCTGAAAATAAAAATGTAGTCAGACAAATCACCTTTCTGTTTATATCCTTTTCAGTAAAAATGCTATTCCAGTCATACGTAGAGAGGTGCTCAAAAAGTAGAGCTTGGACTGAAATAGGTATAGTTAAAATTAAAATGAATCACTCGCTCCACCCGTAAATATTTCATGAAATTATCATTATTAGTTGAGAAAAAATATATATTTTTTAATCTGATTCAGCATTTGTGTGTCTCGGAACTGGGTTCTTATTTTTGAAAAAATTAAAATTTATCATAGTCTGTCACAATTCAACAACACTTTAGCTCGGAATCTCGAAACTGATTTATGAAATGTCAAATATCACAGAAGGACAAGTAAGACATCATTAAGATAAGACTACGGTAATTGTATATAGGTATTCTAGTTAAATATGAGATTATTTTCCCGTTACACTGTTAACTGAATTCATTATTACAGCATTAATCAGTTCTTCCTCTTTTGGAAATAATGAGGATCTTTCACACTCTGGACTTATATTTGGCGATTATCCTCAATTCGATTAGTAAGTATAATAGTATCATATTTATAGCGTTAAGTACATTTTGAATTGCAGTGCAGATGCCATAACCAATCCGATGCGAATTTTCATTCCGTCCGACAATAACAAGTTCAATCCAAACCTACATTACAATCATTTTCAATCCGCAAAATTATAATTAAATTAATTCGTAAAATTATAGAAACAGTATTGTAAGGGTAAAATTATAATACGTGGATGGTAAGTGTAGTAGTATAATTACACCATTACTAGACTAGTGCGCAGCATACTCAATTTCGAAACTCAGAAGTATGGGTTTTATTCTCTGTGCCAGCAAATAAGAATTCAAAAAAATGTCCTGCAACATTGAAATATACCTTAACTTAAGTTACGAAAATAAACTTAGACGCCGCGATAAGTTTCGAAAAAATAATCATATTGGAGCAAGCTTTGACACACTTTTTTAAAGTTTTGTAAGCCAAACAATGCACGATATGAAAAAAAGTCGAAAAAAGAAAAACGTTGATTTTTAAAAGCCCTACAATATTATCATACCAACTTTCTGAATTTTGTTGAAAAAACGGAAAGTCAAATTTGGATCGCACAAAAAATAATGAAAAATCGAAAATTCCATGTTGCGGCAGCTTTCGTTTTACAATTAATAATGAAAAATTATATTACGAATAAACAAATTAAATTTTTGGACCGAAAGAAACAAGGTACAATGAAATGTTTAATAACTACATTATTTTTAAATTAGAACTGAAAAATTCTTTCAATTTTTAACCGTATCAAGGTAGATAGGAAATTGTTAGAATAACACTTGCAACGATTTCTATTTCCTTTTACAGAATCAAGTTCACAGTCCGGATGTTACTCTAATGCTGAACCTATTCTTTCTGAATCTTCTATCTCTGACAGACCCCATTCTCCTGACAGACCTGATCTTTCCTTAGGACTTCATCCCCCCGGCAAACAGCAGACTCCTGTCGATTTGCATTATCCTCTTGTTAAACGTCATGGTCTGCACGAGTTATTAACATCAGGATTACACATACACAAGTACTCTTTTCCTATCACTACAAGAAAACTTCAAACAAGAATATCAGATAATCGTTACGAGGAATTAATACCAACTACCCAAGTATATACTGTGATATCAACATCCAGCGGTGACGTCCTTGCAGTAGTGGACAAACATAATATTCTTCGTGGAATATATAACATGTCTCGAAGACGGAGGAAAATTAACATGACGAAGCCCTATCTAGTCAAGCCACTTACCAAAGAAGAGTGTGGTAAATGTGTTGCAGGCTATCCACTCACAAAATCTGATTTTCTTGATTTAAACCATTAATTCAATTTAAACAGTTGTAATATTAAAATGCAGTATTGCTTGTGATCGAAGTTAAATAAAGAATTTACAAGTAGTTGGTACTTACAATGAGAAGTCAATGTATTAGGTTTCTCAAGGCCTTCTCAAAAATCTGTTGTCAATACTATCAGTATTTTTTAGGGAAAAGAGATATTTTCATCAATTAATTGATTTTTAACAATAAAAGATACCAATACGAAGCAGTATGGGTATATTAAGTATCGACTACTCTTTAAAACTGAATCAGTAATGCAGATTTTTCCTGATAAATCTCTAATTTTTCATCTTTTCACTGGGACGATCAGTAAAGTCGCAACTTTTATACTTGAAATAAACCTCCAACAGCATCTTCCGAGCTTTATCGCTATTCTCCATTTAAAAAAAAATGTTTACACTTCTATAAAAATGAAACACTTGACTATCACCGTTCACCCCAACAATTTCATACGAACGCTGATGCTGTAGGGATCAAAACTTTTTATTTTGGGTCCTTCAAGAACTGGAGTTTGTGGAGTTATTCCGGGTATGCTCTAGAGTCCAGATGACGACCAAAAAATAGAAGGCGGAAGAAAGGAAAGATGCGACACTTTCTTCCACTAGATTCGTGTTAAGAATTTAGTGGAAAAAATTGTCGCTCTTTTACCGTTTTCGAAATATCGAGATTTTTACTATCGAAAATTCAGATATTATTCGATTCTTTAAAACTTACCTTATGTATGTTTTATTATTAACGCGAACCAAACAAAAAATTCCCCCCAAAGACCACTCCACAATTCCACTCCCCAAAGGAGAGGGGGGGGGGAGTAGCCGGCTACGAATCGTAAATTCCGCCAGACGGAATTATTTCGTATTCAAAGGCACCCCGACCCCTTTTACAACTTTTCCAAAAGCATACAACTTCCAAACCCAATCCCCATCAGATACCGTTGGAAGCAGCTCGTGTTCAGCATGAAAAAATACATCAAATATCCGAGTTTAAACAAAATCGAACCTTTTATACAGTTATATCAGAAAAATTTGAAACTTGTACATTGTCTATACCAAGGCTAGATCTCTCGAAAGCCAAAAAAAAAATTTCCAAATGAATGAAAACTTCTCTTCGTGAATTGTTGTTAGAAAGTTGCTATTTTTAAGAGGCAATGGTCTAGGCTTTTCATTTTTTTAACGAAAAATCATCCCGGCCAACCAGTGTCATAAATTTTACTAAAAATGTTGCAAAATCTATACCCATACATTATTAAAATTGTTCCTTATAAACTCTCCTGCTTCATTGTTTATAACAATTGATATAAATAAAAACCCTTAACGACCACAATTTATTTTTTTGAATTTTGTTTATAATTTGCTGACACAAACTAAAACTTTTCACTCTCGAGACATTTTCTTTTACGACAAGCCATTATTTATTCACAGTCATTTAAACAATCTATTCTTTATGAATCAACGCTCCTCTGAATGATAGCCATTTACTAATGAAAATTAGGAAAATTTACAGCCGTAAAATATTTTTAAAATCGAAATCAGAATTCTGTTGAAAAGTAGCACATAAGGATCCTGAATATGTATAAATAATGTATACCCCGTTGTCCGCTGTAATTTAAAAAATTCGTATTTTTCTTAACATTGTGCAAATAATCAGGAAACAATATTCAGAAAACGGACCTTCTTATTGTTTCAATAGAGTTAAAATTGTTACACCATCGCGTTATTTTATAAAATTTTCAAGTTTTTCACTTTTGACAATCGTATAACCTTTTTTAATTACTATACACAACCCTAAATAAGTTTATATATTTCTACCAAGCAATTAGTTGTTTTTTACTATTGAATTAGGCAACATCTTGACTAATCGAATTCATAATTTTTTACTAATCTTTAGTGACCCACTTTTTGCTAATCAAATCTGTAAAATTTCACAAGTAATTAATTAACTCTTAACAATTTTGATTCAGAGAAGCAATATAGTTAAAAAAATTAAAATCGAAAACAGAACTCTGTTGAAAGGGAGCAGATAAAGATCCTTAATGTTTATGTATCATTGATATCAAGCCCATTGTCCCTTGTCATTTTGAAATGGAAAAAAAGTTAACTTTTTGCTCAAACGATCACAAGACAATGTTTTGCTACTGATCTTTAGAGGTTTTGTTTGGCTAATCCAATCTGTGAAATTTCAACAGTCATCAATTAAATTTTACCAATTTAGTTCAAAATTGGAAAAAATTCTTATCTTTCTTAACTTTGTTCAAATAATCAGAAGACAGTATTTTTAAAATGTCAGACTAGATAACGTCCACAATTTCTCAATATGGCCTTCTTATTGTATCCATAGAGTTAAAACCTTACATCATCGCGTCGTTTTATTAGAGCATTCTATCTTTCAGGTTTTCCATTTTTTTAACTTTTTCTTAATTGTTATACTGTGTGTTTTTTTTACTTGAGACAAACAACACAAGCTACGAAAAAAATAAATCGATATAAGTTGCTCACTCAAAAAGGAGTTACAAATTTGTTATTAATCATTTTTTGATAGGATGCGTAGTTTTTGTTTTTTTCGTAAAGAACAACATTTAAAAAAATTAAATTTTTGGACAAACGACACAAGCTATGACAAAAACAAAAGAACAAAAGTTGCTCTTCTAAAAAAGAGTAGAAACTCATCCAAATTTTTGATAAATGAGTATTTGATAGGACGCGTACTTTTTGTTTTCCAGCTCTCAACGTTAAAAGACAACCCCTTGATACCACGGCGACTTTGTCGAAAAATAACATTTTTCAGATTTTCGGAGTGTAAATAGAGTCTCTGATTTTTTAACTCCTCGAAAATACCAACTTTGATTTTCGGGCCCCAACCCTTTATGTTGAAAAACAGCACCTGGATATGACGCAAATAAGACTTTGTCGAAAAATAATCTCTTTGAGAATTGTATAGTATCAATAGAGTCTCTGATTTTTAGGCTCTTCAAGAATACCCAGACCGGTTTTTGGGCTTCAACCATTAACGTTAAAAAGCAACTCCTTGATACCACGCAGAAGTGATCAAAAAATAATATTTCTTAGAAATTCACCTTGTAAATGGAGTTTCTGATGTTTGGGACTCGGAATTTGTAGGGTATATAGAGTCTCTGATTTTTAGGCTCCTTCAAAATTCAAATTCGAATATATAGATAGGTGTTTGACTTTTTCAGATGTAGGGGTGGTTTTTGCATACAAAAATTGAAGCATTCAAGCGCCTAAGACAAACCCAACACTACTTTCCAAGTTTGAGTTTTTACATAGGAAGTAGTTTTATATTCAGTAGGTGTGGTTTCTGGAAATTGGTTGTTGGCGCGTTTAAGAGCCCGAAAAAAGCCCAAAATTCTGTCGTTTCTGATTTGTAATTTGCTTATGCTTTTATGTAGTGGAGGTGCTGGCTTCAGTTAAGCCAGGACTTCCACTCCAAATTTGAATTTTTAAAAAAAGTAATGGAGCTCAAAAATCGACAATACAGCTCAAAAAAGCCCGAAATTCTGATACAAATAAATTTAGGAATTTTGATTGTGGAGGTGCCAGCTGGATGGGCCTTCCTATAAGGCATTTAATAGAGCGGAAGAATAGAAGAATATTATAAATTTCTTTCCACCTGAAGAATATTGCAAAAAATATATAAATTGTTTCTCAAAAATTTTGTACGTATTTCAATACCTGTTACATAATCGACTTCTGCGACACATGAAATCTGTCGTCCGTCGTTGACATCAGCAAAATAGACGGATGATGGTACTGGAACAGAAGATGAAACCTTGCTGATCGTATCAGCTTCTTTATCACTAAAATTACTCCGAGCAGTATCAACAAAGGCTTGCAAAGAAGACATTTATGATTCTTTCTGATATTCGTAAAGTAAGAGATGATACATTTGACGATAAGACGTTCAAACTTCGGACGGCAGAATAATTCAAAGAGTATTCCAGACAAGGAAGATATATTTGAAAAAAAAAGTTTTTAATATCTATCTTAGAATTTGCGTAGGTATATGTTAATTAATACCTTTCACATAATCATGATCGGAAAAACACGGAACCTGCTCTTCCTCACATAATTCAGGAACGCAGGAATCAGAAACTCAAATAATCAATATTTCTTTAACAACAAAGATTGATTCAACGTGAGTTGAATCAATAAAATCTTACTTTCTTGTATTTCACTCTCTACACGACAAGAATGCATCTGATCTTCCTCGAAGTACACTTGGCACGACTCACACATTACGAAACCCGTTCACATTCAAACACATTCCGTTTCCTCGTTAGTAAGAGCGACCTTGCCAGAGTTCCTTGCCTTGACTGCTTCATATATGTCGTTCATAGTCGCCTCTTTTGGTGGTACCATGATGACTGAATATATCACGGTGTTGTTCATTTAGATAATTTCTTCAAAAGATTCAGAAGAATTATTGTTTACTTAAGCTTAGGGTACAAAGACTTTCTACAAAATGTACAATTGAAGAGTACACCAAAGGCCAATCATGGTATCATGATATTCATAGTATCACCTTCATTGTTCACCAGAGTTTTAATTCCCCTCGTGAAATCGTGCATTACACCCAGCATCTGATCCACCATTTCCATCAATTTTTGTTGACGACGCCTCGGATGAACATTGTTTTCAGAGGATTCCAGTTTTTTCCACAAATCTTGAATTCTTTGCTCCCTAATTATAGCTTCGTGGGTTTGAGGACCCTTTTTATTGCCAAATTTTTTGGCAACTTCGTACTCCTTGTGGGAATTCTTCACCACATTGATCAAGCCGACGGTCAACTTGTGACATTGGATGCTTAGCGAAGACAAGACTTTTCATAAGAAAAATCAGTTGCAGTCGACATGACAAAAGGACTAACGCCATATTTGGCCAATTTTCAAAAACAATAGGAAAGGTTATAAAAAGGTTATAGAAAGTTTAATTCTCCATTCAAAGATAAAATAAAATTGTTGAATGAGCGAGAAAAAAGTTTGATTGGAAAAAGTCACCTATTTCTGAGAAAATAAAAGTATATAACGGTGTACCTAAGTTCCAGAAACCTCTAATGGGGCTCAAATTAAAAGCTCAACCTTGTTCTTTAAGATGATTACATATATAAAAACCAACATTTCCGTCGCCTATTTTGAACAGTCACAGGTTATTCCTGTGCTTGTATTCGTTTACCTCTCCTTCACTACGCCGCCCAGGTGGTAAAGAGTGGTAAATCACCGTTTAATTCTGTAAACTTACCAATAAAGACAATGGGGGATGCTCTAATTCCTACATAGGTTCTCCACGCACGATGGTACCTTTCTTCGTCATTGTTCGTTCGATGTGGTAGGTTGTATACCGAAAGTCTAGCTGGAGTGACGATTCCCAACCACTGAACCCGGTAGTAGTTAGCAAAACCTTTAAAGATGGTTTGTAGTGTAGCCATTTGCACTGCTTCTGACCCATCTGTCGAAATGTGTGAAATGCGTATCAGCTAGTGATTGGCTATTAGATCAGCTTATGACTTTTCGAACATTGGCTCAATGTCCGCTTCCGGTAGAAGAGGCAGGTTTTTCACTCTTTGTGAAAAGATCCTCGCATCATCATTTGAGTCCAGAATCGGTGTGAGGCCATGCACTTTTTACCACTTGCCGATATCCTTCAACAATTCATTATGAAATACATATTTCTTAAATAATTTAATTTCACCGTTTCTTGTCAACATTTTCAGTGCTTATTTTTAGGGTTCAGTAGTCCCAGACAGAAGCCCTTACAGCTTTGGTCAGGAGTGAATACAGCATAACATTTTTCATAGGCTTATCTGAGGAGGAGGGGATTAAATAGGGTTTCAGATTTCGAATATGCTCTTCACCGGCATTCTTTCCCGTGACGCTAACGAGGCGATAGGCCACAGGAGACATTCTGCGACTGATTTTAAAGGGTTCTATAAGCTTTTCGTTAAATTTTTGCGCTAAATCTTTGGCTTTATCAGACTTCTTGCGATCTCTTTTAAGTACTAGGTCACCCACTCGAAAACTCAGATTACGCTTCTTCTCGTTATTATACTGTGCCTGTGATTCGTATGCGCGATCCAATTTCTTACAAATTGAATCTCTCAAGTGACCTAATCTCGAGACCCTTTCCAGCCACTCCTTCGGCTTTGGTTCACTAATCTCAGAGTTTTTCTCAACTTCCCTACGCAAGTTTCGGTAGTGAAGGGTACAACTTTGCACGGAGCAACTGTGCACGAGCCTATCTATGTACGTCGGTGGCCACTGGTACAACTGTGCACGTTATTGCCACAGGCACAACTGTACACAGGCCATCTGTGCACGACTACTTTTCTACGTGCACAGTTAGGAGTCTCCCATCTGTGCACGTTAATTGTTGCTGGGTACCATCTGTGCACGCCACATTTGGCGCGTGCACAGATGTCCCGGTGTACAGTTGTGCCTGTGGCCAACAACGTGCACAGTTGCTCCGTGCACAGTTGTCCGTCACCCGTTTCGGTACGGCAGAGGCTCACGTCCGAAGTTCAAGCAGGCGGGCGATACTTTTAGCGTACCATATAACGCATTGTTGAAAGCAAATCTGAATTCGTGTAAATGCACGTCCCAATCCTTATGGTTATTTTGCAGAAACATAACGGTCATTGTCTTGAGTACGCGATTCACTCTCTCTGTAGGGTTGGATTGCGCGATGACACACTGGATTAATAGTGTGTATGATTCCAAGGCTCCTACACATCTGCTCTATCAGACGGTTCGAGAACTCAGTTCTCGATACGATTACATCTTCGAAGGCCTTCTTAATGGTAGGATCATTGGCGCTGCGGATCGGCAGGCTCTCTATCCACTTTGTGAATAGATCTTGAAAGACTAGGATGTATTTGTAACCTGTGCGACTTCTCGGAAACGAACCAGCGGACGAACCTGCTTCACCTTACACCTCGGACACACATGTCAAGTTTTTGCACAAATTTCACGGTCGTTAGTCTTGTCGATCCCTAGATGGCCAGCTTGTGGTAGGGAACATGCTTCACCCAGTACAAGTAGCCCGTTCGATGGATGATTTCCAATTGATATCCTTGGAGCTCTAATCCCCATCTCGGTAACCTTCCGGTAGAATTCCGCAGATTCTGCAACCAGTTTAGACTACTGTGATCAGTGATCACTTTGAATGAGAAGCCTTCTACAAATTCTTGAAACTTTCTAATGCTCCAAACTAGTACTAAGCATTCACGTTCAGTTACAGTATAATTTCTCTCGGCCACGATTAGCGTCCGGCTTGCAAACGCGATCACCCTTCCTCCCCATCCTGATTTTGCCTGAGAACGACCGATTTAGATCACCACGTTTTAAACCAGAAACTCCAAATTTTGCAAGGTAGAAACAACTAAGAGTCATAGCTCCGAAATATCTACAGGGAAACGTGAGGTTATTTGAATAGTAAAGAAGTTTTGAGACCAGATTCTTCAAACAAAATTTTAAAATATTTTATATTTAATCACGAAGACTTAAAACTATACTGTACAGTTCCATTGCAAACGAAAGCGAACCAGGAATTCCGAATAGCATAGTAACGGAGTTCATCATACGTATTTCCTGAAAGTCCGAAATCCCTTAGGAGGGAGTTTGCCACGAGGTACATTTCGCACCTTCCGAAATCACCAATTTTTGGCTAACCCCGTCACTCTCGCCAGAAACGAAAAGAACTAACCTTAGGTCCTTCCTCGGCGGACATTTTAGTGTGATTTTTAATTCGATTTTAATTAGAATTTACAGATTTTTTATCCCTTAGCGGACGGACGCAGCCGTATCTGTCAAGTCGCAGACCAAGATAATCCCAAGTTAATAATATAGATAATCCAAGTTGATCCCAGCGCCCTGAACCTAGCCAGTTATCGAGATTTCGATAATCGATTTTACCCAACCTCTTACCTAATCCCGTCTCGCCGAATAATCACGTGACAATTTTTGATTGATCTCGAGAGTCAGAAGACTCGTGATTGTTCGGAAATGCACCTAGAGAAATAGCTAATTTTAAATGATTAACATCCTTTCTCTTAGTTACATTGCTCAAATTATGCACAAAATTGGCTAGTGTACTTTTACGTGAATTAGAGTGCATTTCGGTGAAAGATTAGAATTTTATGTCAATATAAAATGACCGATTTTAGCATGGGGCACCGTGCGAAGTATGAATTCCTAGAGAGGTAGATCTTCGGCAATGGCGGTGGCGCAGGCAACTAGATTGGGCGGGAGTTCAGGATCCATTTGAAATTGGTGAATTCGTATTTCTCACTGTGACGCCTCCATCTCGGTTACATGCGCAACAAAAATAGAAAAAAACCAGGATAAATAAATATTCTTATAACTATCGAGAGTGCTCTCTGGAATTCGTGGGACCCTTGGTCAGCGAGTTTTTCTATCGGCTTGTCCACTATAAAACCCCGGATTAGTTTCATTACTTATATATGTAACGAGGGAAAAACACCACGTTACATGCTCTAGCTGTAATAGAACCCAAAGAACTCATTTCCCGAGCAATTCAGTAGAATGTTGCCACCGGATAGGTTAAGGAGGACCTAATTTTTATTAAATCTGAAAAAATAATGCTCTAGCTCTAATGGCATCAAAATTATGGCCTTCTGAATATGATCCGTTTGTAACGAAATTATGTTAATAATCATTCTGTTAACAAATTAAATAAGTTAAAGAGGACTCAATTTTCATGGAATTTTGTTTGGCATCATATTTTTAAATGTTTCGTTTCTGTAGCTGCAGTTTTTTGTTTTTAATTAATGGAGTTCGAATTTCCTTGTTCTTCCTGGCAAGCAGCTGTGAAAATGTCGAAAAGTTACGCGAGAACGCACGATGAAACTTTGTGACGAATTAGCTTGTTGTGTTCGGGCAAAGCGAAGAAACTGGTGAACGTGCAGGGTAAATTGGAAGTTTCGATAAAAAGTATTTTCGAATACGATTCCATTGATATTAGGTTACCCGTTGTTCTATGCACTAGCAGCACAAGAGATGTAAAACGAATGAAAGGTGGTACAGGGAAAGGTGTTAAACTGCCATATTGTTTTTAACCTGTCATCAAGGAAACTGGGAAGTCACTGTGGGTTCACATGTAGATTTTTCTCTCTTAAATTCATAATGAAGGTATTTCCCAACAATAATCTTTAGATTTTATGTAGATTTTGACACTTTTGTAATAAAAAAACTATTTTAATGAATTTAATTACTCTACTCTAAGACTTCCAGTACACTTTTTTCTATGATCGTGCAATAAATATGCTTTCATTCCACTCTCAGATAAAGCGGAAACACCTTCTGTCTTAAAACGGTGCAGCTACTGCTTTTCCGTAATTGCTCGCGGTATTTCTCATAAGTGCAACCTAACGACTTGCTTGGGAAATCTGAGTAAGTGTATAGAAGAATCTGGTGCAAAGGTTAAAGAACAAGTGGCCTCGTCTCTTTTAAAAAGAAAGATGGAAAGAATGCGAAATTATCACTGTCTTAACCTCCCGGTGGTCAGTCCCTTCACGTCGCTGTGAGTAAAAAAATTGCTAAAAATTCACTGCAACAATCACCTCTTTCTGCAGAAGAGTTTTCAAAAATTCAGACTAGCTTCCATCTTCGTCAGAGGAAAGCCAACGGAATCGCTGCAGCTATTCGCGTGGCTTCTAGCAATTCTAAGGTCGTTGAAACCCATTTACACAAAAAGCTATCGGCTGAAAGCCATTGCGTAGATGAATTTTTTGCATTCAAGGGATTTGATTTTCGTCAATGTCAAAGCTGATGAGGTTTCCGAAGCTGCCCAAACAGTAGCTTATTGCGCTAAACTAGAAGGCTTGATCGAACACGTTAAGGCAAAAATAACAGTATCTAAATGTCATTTAAAGTTTTGAACTCATGCTGGAGGTGGGTTTTTGAAAGTGTGTCTGTCAATACAATCAAGTAAAAAGGGAAAAAGTGAATGGGTACCGTCAAAGGAATGAGAAAGGAATTTCTGCTAAGCGTTTTAAAGATTCTGGCGTCAACAAGTTGCTCGTACACGCACTGGTACCGTGTACCCAGGAAAAAAGTACGAGAACGTATCGCACCTGTGGTGGACAATAAATATTAATAATTTCGAAGAAAGGAGAACTGAAAAATCGTAGAATGTATAGAACTTTAGGCAATACAATGCAAAATTATGTTAGTTGGTGCGAAGCAGGTTCTGTAAAATCACAAGCCAAAAATTATGATAATTGTATCCATCCTCCTCTTCATTGCTCGTTAAGACAAAACACTTCTTCAGATGATCCCTCCATCTGAACTACATCTGATGCTGGGTGTTGTAAATACGATATTTACGAATTTGCTGGCTGCACCCGAAGATGATGCTACTCGGTGGGGAGGATCATGCAACGTTCAAGTGTTACAGGTCGAGTAGGGTGCTTAAAATATGTAAAAGTCTTCGAGGACTTTGCAGCCGTCGTACAACGAACAAACTTCTAAGAATCATCCAGACTACGCAATCAGACTACAACGTGCATTATGTGCATTTCGAAGCTCTAACAGGCTTCAATTTTTAATAAATCATTGTCCTAAATGCTATAATTTTAATCTAATTTTGGAGGTTTTTCAATAAACTTTCGCCTTGACCGGTTACAATTTGAAATTTTACAATATTGAACATGATGATTTGTAGTATCTTGAATGTTGACTATTCATAATCTAAAATTGTTCAGTTCTGTAATTCGACAATATTTACCTTTTGTGTATATGCTTTTATTTGTATATTGTTTTCTTTTTACAGAAATCGTGTTGCAAAAATTCAAAAATGTCCCAGTAAAATACATTAATGCCTATCTCACTCACTGGTTCTCTAATGCAGGATATCGAGACAAGTACCGCGCCAGTACTAGAGGTATGTACTGGCCTAGCACTGCAGATAAGTATTTAATTTAGTTATTACACGATGTTTATCAGTACCGCGACAGTATTAAGGGTATATACTGGGCCACTACAGTGAGTCAATACAGAATGCATTATCATTAGGCGTTTTACCAATACCGCGCCAGTACCAGCGGTATGTACTGGGGCAGTACAGAACATGATTACCATTGTGGCTTCTACCAGAATTGCGCCAGTACCATCGGTATGTACTAACCCAATACTGCAGATCAGTACAGAACTCAATTATCCCATCAACCACTCGTGTGGTTCCTCGACTGGATCGACTTCTATCTCCAGCCTTGCTGCTAGAAGGAAGCCCTGCACACCATCGTCGAGGAATTCAGGTAACTTTTGTACGGTGTACGCTATCTAAGCTGACAACATTTGAAGATTCTGGGTACGCTAGCTCGGCTCCAGAATATACCATTTATTTTGGTCTATGTTTTTTGTGTACGCCATCTCGGCTCTAAAAAACTTAACCAAATATGTGATTTGGGTATGCTATCTCACCTCCAAATTTTAGTTTGATTTAGTTTTTGGGTACGCCATCTCAGCTCAGCTCTATGTCCTTTTGCGGTG
This sequence comes from Andricus quercusramuli, assembly GCA_932178445.1. NCBI lineage: Eukaryota > Metazoa > Arthropoda > Insecta > Hymenoptera > Cynipidae > Andricus > Andricus quercusramuli. The sequence continues at coordinate 51,040 of CAKNXH010061861.1, read as the reverse complement.
TACGCCATTCGGGCTGACGTATTCCAAAATGCTCAACGATGAGACTGAATATTATGCATGTAATTAGGTATTGTATTTTAGCGCCCACGGGACTGATCCACGATTAATACTGATAGCTCCTAATAGAATCAATGACTGTCAGATTATATTCTGTCAAGCTCCGAACCACTAAGTATTATCACATCGAATAAATTGTACACTTAAAAAATTCGACGCCGTAATTTATTCGGCAAAAATAAGTTAAATTTTTAACCAAAAGTAGTTTGATTCAATCTGTGTTCGCATGATATGGGTCATTAATAAAAAAATGTCTATTATTGAATATAAAATCGAAATAAGAACTCTTACAAACGTTTCCGCAATTTCGACAGTGTGCAGGTTATGTTGTTATTTTCATCCCGATCTTCCAATATTTTCTCTGCAGAATCTTTATGTTGTACAGGCTTCCAGCATTTACTGACACTATTTAATTAACTTTGATTTCAATTTTCGGTATCCGTCGCTGTCTTGAGATTTTGAACTATATAAATAGAGATCTTAGGAACGTTAAGTTCTGGCCACTTGGTAGTATGTTTGCCAATTCCAAAGTGAAAGTCTAACTTATATTCCGGAGTACATATCTCATTTTTGTCTCAAGTACGTATCTAATTTTTATAATTTTTGTTGCTACCATAATATCGACGACTCGATTCCATACTGCTCCACGTCTTATTTGGGCGCTGTATCGCTCCTCGTCGCGTTTAGCCACCGTACCGCTCTAGGTCAATTTTTGACGATTTTGACTTTTTATAATAACATTTTTAAAAAAACAGATCATTCTACGTCTTCTGTTAAAATATGATGTATTTTGACGCAATATTTAAAGGGGAAAAAGAAAACGAAATTGGTTACTTTCCTCGATTTGTGAGAAAGATAGCTCCAGCTCGTTTGAAAAGATTTAGAATCAGTGCAAGAAACAAAAAAATGCGAAATAATGATTGATCCTGTACAGAAGTTCCAAGTTTATTGTGTTGGCAACGCTGACTGTTGACAGAGCAGACAGTTTTGTAGGTTGACATTCGCGGTATTTGAGAACACGATGGAAAGACGATACGATAGAAGTTCATGTGCCTAAAAGGTTATATTTATTATTATTATTAAATAAAACCTGATTAATATTTCTTCTGTAATAACTAGTAAACATTAAGGATTTCTTATTTCGCACATACAGGGGCCGCTTCAGACTGTCGGCCGCCCGGAGGCAAATTTCAATTTGCCGCCCCTTTTAATATGAATTTTGAAATCAAAATATCTAGAACTATTCTAATTGAAAATTATAATAATAATTAAATGAAGAATAAATCATAAGAAATAATGATAATAATTATTAATAATCATAATGAATAATAATTATTGATAATAAACATAATGGATAATAATCATTATTATTAATAATTATGATAAATAGTAATAAATCATTTATAAATAAATTGACAGTTAAATAAATTAATAAATTATATCCTAATTATATTCAGAGGGAAAGTAATCATGTGAAGTAGATCTTGTTATTGTTGAATGAAATATGCATTTTACAAGAACCATCAAGATAATTCAACAACAATCAGCAATCAACAATTCACATGGTTGCAAGTAAAAGGTTGACGTCTCGCTTTCGCTAAAGCAACATCACGGATGATTGATTCACAATTAATTAAATCTAATATGTCCTGCTCTATAGCTATAGTAGCTAAAGCTGATCGACATTCGTGCATTCGGCATTGTATTACGTAGATAATTTTTAATTATCTTCGGTTTCGAAAAGGACCTTTCAGCACTTGCGACGGAAACGGGTAAAGTAAGGAGGATTCGAAAAGCAACGTAAGTGTGTGGATAAACTGGCGTTAGGCAGTTTTCGTGAATTTAATGCATGGTGGAATGATGAAATTGAGGCAGCCCAACAAGAAAAAAAATAAACGTACAAGATAACGTTGAACATCAGAGGTCTTAGCGATGAGGAGAGAAATACACTTGAAAATGATTACAGATACAAAGAGAGGAAGTTAAACGACTAGTGAAGGAAAGTAAAGATAAAAACAGAACAGAAGAAGAGAAGAAAATACGAAAAGACTTTAAAGGAACCATGAAACTATTATTTAAAGAGATGAAGGAAAGTAAAAGTACAGAGTTTGTCGGCATGAGAAACAGCAAAGGTGAAATGCTATATGATACAGACGGGATAATAGACGCTTCGGAAGACTCTTCTAAAGAATTACCAGAAGGTGAAGATTTAGGGCAACAGAACTGCGATGTAGAACATATTGCATTAGAAAACCCAATTGAAGAAGTCTGTGTCACTGAGGTTAGAGATATAATTAGGAACATAAAAAACGGCAAGGCTGCTGGTGTAGACAGTTTTAACTTTGAAATGCTTGAATACGGTGGCGAGTACGATTGGAGAAAAGCGATTATCGTATCAATATACAAAAGAAAGGGAGATAAAAGCAACTGCAATAATTACAGAGGTATCAGCTTACGAAGTGCCGTAAATAAAATATATTTGAAAATAGTTGTTCGTTGGGTAATGAAAATAACGGAAGAAAAGATATGGAAAGTCCAAAGTGGATTTATATAAGTGTGGATCAAATATTTAGCTTAAGAAAGACCAGAGAAAAAAGTTTGAGAGTAGGGCAGAAAGTTTTCTGTGCATTTGTTGATCTAGAAAAAGCATTCGAGTAGGTAAATAGAAGTGAACTTTGGCAAGTCCTTAAAGAGTACATAGTCAATGGATGGCTCCTAAAAGCAATAAAAACAATATATACAGGTAGTAAAGCAGTGTAAGGGATAATGCGAAACTGAGTGACTGGTTCGATATTGTGCAAGGCGTGAAATAAGGATGCGTTATGTCTTTATGGCTATTGATCATATTTATGGATAAGTGTCTAATAATTTCCCTCTTCGATGAAGAAGATTTAGATCTCAAGACAGTGAGGGTACGTGCGTTAGCTTTCGCAGATGACAAGATATTTTATGGCAGAATCAATCGAGTACTTACAAAGAATGCTGAATGAACTAATACAAGCATGAAGAACATGCCTCAAAATTAACGTGAATAAACCAAAAATCATGGTGTTTAAAGGAAGAAGTGAGAAAACAATGTGCAAAATTGTCCTAAATGATGAGGGATTAGAACAAGTTGATAAGTGCGTATATCTGGGTAGCCTATTCACTAGCAAAGGAAAAATAGATGGAGAGTTAGATAAGCGCATAAATGAGGGTAAGAAGCTTACCGGTAGAACAGGGCCCATTCTCAAAAATGAAAACATATAAAAAAAACTCAAATGGTCATACCTCATTCTATATTTGTACCGACAGTACTATACAGTACTGCAATATTCACGAAACGTCGGCAAGATTCCTAGTTTCGCACAGGATTAAAACCCGAAAAAGCTTTCAATTTTAAACTTATTGTAATGGATCATCGTGGAAGCATTAAATTTATTATTAAGAAACTTTATTATTTATCATATTCATATAAATTTTATTAATATTTATAAAAATATTATCGTCATGAAATTTTTCAATCATGTGGTGAGTACGATCATTATTTGAAACTTTGATACTTTTTTGCACCAAGTTTGGTGTTATTATGAGATAAAAATTATCAAGTTTACATTATAAATATAAACAAACTTTCGCAACATCTCAACAAATTGGCTTACTCATTTTCAACTTTTGAAAATGGTAACTGAGTGTAAAGGTAAAATCATTACAGTTCGCTTGTAAGCGTTCCTTATATTCATATTCCTGGACTTGCTCAACAGCTTCTGCAACTTGATCACTTACAGCCAGAATAATCACTTGTGTATCATCACTTTTTTTTTAATATTCCAATAATGAATAATTTTTTTCATTGTCTTCATCGCGTTCAGATTTTCG
>CAKNXH010061861.1:20783-46725 GCA_932178445.1 Andricus quercusramuli | reverse complement strand
GGCTCGTCCTAGAGTCGGATGTGATTTAGTTGAAATAATTTTTTTTATATCTTTTATTATTGAATGACGGCATTTAACGTAGTTTCCTGTCGGCTCTTGCATTTCTGAAACTTTGAGGCCGATATTTTACGTATAAAAAAAGTTTGAACGTTCGAAAAATTTCGAGGTTCAGAAAAAAAATGTGACAATAGTCTCCCAGTTTTAATTTGTTCGGAAATAATTTTTAGTGAAGTTCCCACCAAAATGAAGTACTTTAACGTACTATATTGTATTCTAATGCATTTTCCAAAGATTCAGCTCGATATTTTATTCTTTAAAAAAGTTCTCAGGTTCAAAAAAAAATTCAGTAAACTGATAAAGTGAGGTCGGCAATATAGGTATTTCGCTGTGTCACATGCCCTTAAACAGTGCATTAATGATCCTAATTGCTGCTGTGGATAGAGTTAGTTCCATAGACAGAGTTAGTCGTTTGCTCTTCTCCGGCTGGATCGTATTTTGTTTTCTCGGGTTTCTCTTCGACAGTCATTTGTTACTTCGCAGCTGAATCATCGTTTCTTTTGTTTGCGTCTTTTATTTTATCAGTTTGCTATTATATCAACTTTAGTTTTGTGTGTCTTAATGAACCCGACTGGTTTAATAGTAAAAATAAGAATGAAATAAATTATCCAGAAGTTTCGTCAGCAACAAAACCGATTCCTCATGAAGCTCAGCATGACTTACCTTCTCCATCAATTCAAATCGAATCAGAAATTTCTTGATGTCTTGAAAATAAAAATACTGTTGAATTAGATTCTGAAAGTAATGCTTCTGATAATAATAACGAATATATTCCGTTAGGTGATGTAAACTGAAAGCCTTTGTCGTAGGGCATATTAAACGATCTGGTTAGGGATTTATATTTACCAAAAGAAGCAGCAGAATAGTAAGGTTCGAGACTTCAGGAAGATCATTTATTGGCTCCTGATACTACATCCTCTTGGTACAGGAATCTTGAAATTGAGTTTCTCTCATTTTTGAACAAACCGAAACCTTAGACTATTTCACTGATGTCCCCAAGTTAATGAAAACTCTGAGGTTCCAAAATTATAATGCAGACGAATTTCGCTTGTTTATCGACTCCTCTAAACGTAGCTTAAAAGTAGTTTTGCTAAGCAATGGAAACAAAGTTACTGCAATGCCCATAGCACACTCTGTCTACTTAAAAGAGACACATGAAAATTAAAAAATGTGGCTTCAGTCTATACAATATGATAAACATCAATGGTCGATTTGTGGTGACCTAAAAGTTATAGGACTGCTTCTTGGTCCGCAATCTGGTTTCACTAAGTACGCTTGTTTCTTATGCGAGTGGAATAGCAGGGCAAGAAATGAACATTGGATAAAGAAGAATTGGAAACCGAGAGAGAATTTAGAACCTTGTTCAAAAAACGTAATTCATGAGTCTTGTGACGTTGCAGCTTTTCTGCAATGCACGAATTTAGTTTCGAGTAAATGATTTTGAATTGAAAGCTTTGCACCTTTGCGTAGGTACTTTACACCGAAAACTAATCCGATGTAAATAATTTTGAAATAATTTGGTGTAAACGTAAAATGTATACCTTAGAAAAAATAAGTTTATTCTGTTGAAAATGAACAGTGACATGCTCTAATCAGAGATTCGAGCAAGACTCTATCCCCTCCATTACATGGGGTTCCTTAAGTATCCTGTCGTTATCCATAGGGATGTTTTAGTTTCGTTATTATTGCGTAGGACATACAGGTAGGTTGTATTCGCTAACCATCAATACTTTGGGATACATAATACTTGAAAGCTCATGCCGGAAAATTATCAAGAACTAGCCTAATGGAAATATGTATATTTCCTTATCTCTTAGCAAATTCTACTTTTCGTTCGAGGCGACGTAAGAGGATGTTATACAAGAAGCAAATATTTTTTCCGAAATAAACATCTGCTGAGATGATTTGTTGGAATACGATATGCTACAAAACATAAACGTGTCCTTTTTAAAGTATATGTGCGCGTGTTCATGCGACCAAAATCTGAAATTAATGTTACTTTTTTGGAAACGAGTCGTAAGTAAGAATACCTAATAGATACAGTTTATTGAATAAAAAAGAATTTACTTTTGTTTTACCTTTGAATTTTGATTTCAGTTTTACAGTAAATACATAATCCCTTACCTTGCTCAAACTAGTGCTATTGGGACCTTTTAGGATTTTCTCGCGGAGAATGTCTTCCTTTGAAAAATGTTTACTGTAAATGAACTGGCCAGCTTTCGCCGTAAAAATTTTCCGAATTGAAGCTTTTTGCCATAAAGCTTTAATAGCTGGGTCTCCCGGAACGACGAAAATATTAATTTTTCATATTCGGGTTCTCCGAGATCACTTGTGTAACCTTATTTGGACCCCGGATCGGTACACTTCGGCATAATTAATGTGATAAATAAACATAAAAACACCAGTAGAAAACTCCACAGGGCCATTTTCACAATAATTGTATAAAGTAACCGTTTCATTGTTACATTTTTGAGAGTTTGTAACGACTCTTCATGACAAAAGCCATATAACCGTCAAAACAACACGAACAAAGTTACAGAGACAGTTTACGAAAGTTTGACGTTCCCATGTGCTACGTTACGTCATTGAAATTTGATTCTCACTTCAGTCCTGTTTTGATCCAAAAAAATTGTACTAAAACGTCATTTAGCGGCATCAAAATAAAGTAGCATTAGAATGGAGCCACCCGAGACTATATTTTTTTAGGACTGTTTCAGTACCGAAAACTAGCCTCGAAATTATACTTTTTTTTACAGTGTACTATGCCAGTCTTAGCACTATCTTTTCATAATCACAATTTGTTAAATGGTCTTGTTTTGCGAAATGATCTTGAATGCCCTGCAAATAAATATGACAAACATTTATCAAACAACTTGAGTAATTTTTTTTGCCCAAATGAATAAATTGACACTGTTTCTCTATAAAAACACTGAAGAAAATTACATTGAGTCAACATTTTATTATGAAAATGACCTTGAACCACCTTTGAATGTCATCGTAAAAATCTGAAGAAAGTCTGAATGCAATAGTTTTTTATACCTCTGAGGGTAGACGTGACACTACCCGATTCGGGTAGTGTTTCTAGGTGGATTATTTACTACTAGTGTAGTCTAGGCTCAATAGTGGGCAATAGTTAATTGTAAAGAATAAAGTTCATGCGAGCCAGAATTGGAAATATTTTTTGAAAATTCTAGAATAAATAAGAGGCTATTCTCTCAGGAAAAGGAACAATTTGCAGGGATGCCAAGTTACATTTTAAAAAAAGCCAAAAACATCTCCCTAATATGCATAGTATATAAAGCTACTAAATTGATTCTCTCAAGTAAAAATTTGAGACGTAAATTTCTTCCTTATTGTGGTAAAATGTATTTGATTGCAAAATTATTGCACTCGGTTGCTGGGTGAATTCAGGTGATTGCAGAGGGGATGCACTCGATTGTACGTAATTGCAAAGTGAATTCAGGTGATTGCAGAGTGATTGCACTTTATTTCACGTGATTGCAGGGTATGCTCACATGATTGCAGAGTCATTGCAAGTGATTGTAAGTGATTCGACAACTCATTTATTTTTAATTTCCAAAAATCGATGAAAAACTTGAATAACTTGAATAAAGTAGGTCCTAGAGCAACGAAAACACTGTTCATATATATATATATATATATATATATATATATATATAAAATAAAGTTAAACAACCACCGCAGGGTACCACTAAGAGCAACTGCCATCTAAAAAAAAAAAAAAAGATGTCAATAGCCCCCAGTGGAACCGCGGTAAAATACACCTATGGCCACGTCTCACATCCGTGAGATGGGTGGTCACAGGGCACGACGAAATCACAACGACAGGCCGGCGAAACCCACGTGTGTCTTGAGGACACGAAGCGACCCAAGGATGACAGCTTTCTGCATCCATCTCGCAAGTGCCTTGGCATATTTTTGGCACGCGGGTATGGCTTTGAGGTTACGAACCAGTGATAGTTTAGCACCTCCGAGAGCACCTATCACAAGGACAATTACTCGTACCGAATATTTTGGGTACAGTCGTTGCAGCTCTCTTTTAAGGTCTTGATACCTCTCCTCTTTTTCTTTCTCCTTTGCAGTGATATTGTATTCGGACGGAGCCGAGAATTCGATCACGAATATAGTTCGTTTCTCGAAGTCTTGGAGAACAATGTCAGGCCTCGAGTGCGCAACGGAGACTGCTGCCCGAAAATCATAGTTCCAGAAAATCTGGCACTTCTCGTTTCGGACAATTGACTCTATATCCCTTGGAGCGTTCGGCAGGGCAGGGTCGCGACCAACACCATAAGAGCGACAAAGGTGGTAATAAAGTACTCTTAGGGCCGCGTTATGTCTATAGATATACGTTGTTCCTGCGTGGGTTGGACACCCCGATAGTATGTGTTCTAGGTACTCAGCGTGTGCATGACACGCTCTGCACCTATCACTGGGAACTTCTTGACATAAAATGCGGTGACGGTATGCTAAGGTGGAGATGACACCGTCCTGGCATGCGAAAATAAAGCCCTCTGTACCTGAATTGAGCCCTGATGATTTGAGGAAAGCAAAAGTTTGCTCCTTCGACAAGGACTGTTTTTCTACATTTCTGTGAAAGTTTCCGTGCATATGCTTGTCGAGTAGCTCTTGGTGAAATTTTCCAACCTCTGCTTTCTTCACTTCGGCTTTTAGACGTGAAGCATCTAGATGGAGTAATGCACTTTCCTCACTTCTGATATTAAAATTCAGGCCAAGGGTCTCGGCAGCTTGCTCCGCGGCTTTGTAAAGGAACGCTCCTTCGCCAATCATCTCGTGGTTTCTGACCATCTTTAGGAGAGGATCTCTGCCATTTGCAACGATGTAAGCTGTACTCAAAATAATTCGGTTATGAAGACACTGGAGATTCAGAAGTCCGCGTCCGCCTTGACGGCGTGAAATGTATAATCGCGGAACTGACGAATTGATATGCAAGCTTTTACGCATATGCATGATCTTACGCGTGGTGACATCAAGGGCCTTAAGCTCGTTCTTCGTCCATTGAACCACCCCAAACGAGTAGAGTAGGACCGGGACGGCAAGCATGTTAGTCGCAGATACCTTGTTCAACGCCGACAGATTGGAAGACCAAATCTGTCGAAGAAGATGCTTGTATCTGCTTCGGAGAGACTCCTTCACTGATGTTACGTCCTGAATGCGGCTTTGAGGCACGCCCAGGTATGTATAGGTCTCTCCAGTGTTAAGATGTCTAATAACACTTATATCGACAAGCTCAGGGTCCTTGGGAACGCCAGTAATCTTTCCTTTCTTCAAATGAATTTTGGCACACTTTTCCAAACCAAAGTCCATCCCAATCTCTCCTGTGTAGTTCTTGACGATATTTATAGCAGTTTGAAGTTTGCTTTTACCAGCGGCATAGATCTTCAGGTCATCCATATAAAATACATGAGTGACCTTATGCTCACGCTGATTAGTGTCGCCACAGAGGTATCCAGGAGAATTTCGTAGTGCGAGAGATAGAGGCAGAAGTGTGATGCAAAAAAGTAAAGGGCTCATACTATCCCCTTGAAAGACGCCCCTCTGGAAGGTGATATATATATATATAGTTGGGTTGTTGATTATGAATTTAAGGTAAAAAAATCCAAAATGGCGGACCAACAGTTTTTAAGATTTATGAACTCTAGAAAAAAAAAATAGTACATGATTAATATTTGGCATGCATATTTCTTAAATCATAAGTAGTTGATACAAATAGTTTTGACAGGGGGCTAAGGGCGGGAACACCCTTAAAACGTAGGAAACGATTCGTAGCTCATATCTCGAACTGGGGTCGTTTCTGGATGAAAGCGTACGGTACTGAAATGATATAGAATTTTCCGTTTTACAACCTAAGTTCTATGGAGTTCCATCGAAAAACCATTTCATTTGGAAATACGAGCTATGACAGAAGCATGAGACCCACGTAGTACAACTTACCCCCAACTTCCAGGGCGGATATCTCGGAAAATATGGCCGCCAGAAGAAAAAAGAATACCATCATTTTTCATGTATATTTTATGTACAACTTGTGTGCAAAAATTCATTTATGATTGATGGACGCTTTCCAAAGTAGTCGTCAAACAACATTCTTTGGGTGTGTTTTCACACGATATAAGGGTGTTTTCACCCTTCATCCCGGGTGAAAATTAGTTTTTGTGTTGACTTCTCATGTCTTGAGGAATATGTATGCCAAATATTAATCATTTATTGTTATTATTTCCTTCAAAGTTTATAAGTGTTTAAAACTTTTAGTCCGCCATTTTGAATTTTTTACCTTAGATTAATAATTAGCAACACCAATATACATATACACTGTGCTATTGTTGCTCTAGGACTAAATTTATTCATGTTATTCAAGTTTTTTGATCGATTTTTGGAAATTTTTGAAAAATTGGATTTTCAAATCACCGAACAGGATTTTTTTTAACTTTTTACTACACACGCTTAGCAACGAAATGCAAATGGTTTCATTAAAGTCGGTGGGAAGCCGACGGGTTCTGAGCTTTTTTGCTTTTAATTAACGTTTAACGTGATTCTTCTACTGGGGCAACAACGGCTTGCCGGGTGGAGCGCAACCGACGCAAGAGATAATCGATTGCGCCAGAAAATTAAAACATTAACAGTTGTAAACTAATATATTAATTAAGCTAAGACTTTCCAGAAAAATTCTTTGAACTTTACTTACTAAATTTCTCACTGACAGTTTTTGCTTGCTCAAAATTCGCTCGATTCTTGAAACGATCAAAGTTGTTTGTGCACGAATTGTGCAACGCCTTGAAAAACAATTATTAACTTGTTTTTTAACGAACATTTTAAACTTTAGCTAATGTCGTCGGACGCAGCAGATGACATTATGAATTTTACTTTAAAATTTCAGAAAGTCCCCAATACGTCCGTATAAGTTTACCCTAGATTGAAAACATTTTTACAAGTGTTTGTTAGTTAGTTATCATATGGGCAGGGGGTGGCCGTGAGGTTCCACCCCTGGCGTTCAAGCAATAAATCCTATTGCACCGCCGAGTGTTTTTGGATCTCCGTGGGTTTCGTGATTACAACATTCTGAGAATATACCTCTCAGGTGCGAGGCGTACCGATTGCAATTAAATGAGGTCCTACTTTGTAAGTGACAAAGTGGCCCCCACCCACTCTGCCATTCGGCTGCCTCCCTAACAGACTAGGGTAGACGGAGCGATCCCTCTGAGTTCATCAGTTAGATGCACACATTCGATGCACTGTCCTGGTTTGTTTTTCAAGTGTATGTTTTAGTGTGTTCTTCACTCGAAATTGGTCAGCGACCATCGAGCAAGAGTCCCCCGTAATTTCCTCGAGCGTCGGCGTTCCCCGTGGTTGCCTCAAGCGTTAGAGTCCCCTATAGGTGCCTCAAGCGTAAAGAGATCGCTAACTCATTTTCGAGTCATCTCAAAATCGACTTCGACCCCCAAGGCTAGTCCCCTCGACATGGGGCCTACACCTTTGTACGAAACCAGCCTCTTCTGAGGGGACCTACAGCTTGAGGTGGGTTCCGAACCACCGCACCCGAGCCCCGGTTGAAGTAAATAGAAAATTTTCCATTGGTACCGGCTCAGGGATCGAACCCTAGTCCTCCTGCACAGAAGCCTGACGCGCTATCGTCTGAGCCACCGAGGCCACCATAAGTGGTGGTATAGAGGATTAGAATTTTAAGAACGCATTTCTCGTGAACTTCTAGGTTTCTCCATATATTACAATATAAATACTGTACAAATGTACACATCATTCATACGTGGAGCAAAGATTTTGGGTTATTAAATGGCAATTTACTTGTTTTCTGACGTAATCTTACAAACTGTGATTAGTAAGTTAATAATTTTATAAATTATATACACTCTACTTTATGAAGCCAGTTTTATACCAGTGTCGCCTTCAGCTTTGTCTTCATCTCACCAAGAGTCGCCTGCAACTACACTTTCGGCTTACTGACAGCTCTAGGCGACAAAAATCATCATCGCCCAAAATGATCTCGCTTATCACTCAGAGAAGTTTCTTCTTGTGTCAAAAGGATGTATCTTGACACAAATAAAAGTTCATAGTAAATTAAAGGTTAAGATGATTTTCATTTGTCTCAACAAAAAAAAAATTTCGCAGCAAATATACATCGCGAGAAACTTCACGTAATCTTGCAGCCAAATAATTTTATTCGAGTAAAAAATATTTTCGCGTGGTTCGAAAAACAACAGGCAGGTGGACGATGCTTTTATTTCAAGACAACTTCTTCTCTGAGTGACGTGCATGCCAGATAATAATTAACGATTATCCTACACTAACACTTCTAAAATAGTTGCTTTATAATAATATTTCTAGAATAATTATCCTATTATCGGGACAAAATGATAGAAAAATAATTATGCAATGGCACATCATTACAGGCTTCTAATAATTTTCCTTCTAAAATATTTTTGTAAGGGAATATTTTGATCCGTATGATAATAATCTGACTTCAATTTTTTGTATTCATTTTTACATTTTTCTCTTTAATATACGTGTGAAAGATTGTAGATTCCAGGTACTAGAAGAACATTCTTTAGGTCGAGTTTGCGGCCTGCTCTAAGTTGATTGATTTCTTCTTTGTAAATTCTCCTGGTCTTTCCGTTTGCCTTGTATATTACCAGCCGTTTTTGTGCTGTATTATATATTGCGCGGACAATATCCTGATGGTCCAAAACTCCAAGAATAACACCAGAGGCGTTTGATATTGTCGGAAACTTTTCGTTTGGTAGTATACGGCGATAATTTCTGCTTGATGCTCCCACTACAAGAACTACATTTTCTACAACGCCAGGATAAACGACAGTTTGTAATCTCAAATTCTTGGACACATTAGTGAGCGCGTCGGAAAGAAGAGGCCTGGCAGGAGAGACTGTGGCAGAAGTAGGCCTGTCAGGAGAAAGTTTCGCAGTATTAGGCCTGCGAGGAGAAGCGGTTTTCGCAGGAGAAGGAGGCCATTCAGGAGAAGGAGATCTGACAGGAGGAGTCCTGGGAGGAGAAGGCGAGTCAGGAGAATGATACCAGGAAGGAGAAAAATTTCCGCCGTGAAAGGATCCGCGAGAAGTACTAGCGCTATTAGGTGACGAGTTGAACTGCGAACTTAATTCTGTAACAGGAAATATTAATGGACAAAATTTAATGTTGATAATATATTTTAATTAGAAGGAATGAATAGAGGCATGCAGTATTCTAAAGCAGGTGGATATCTTATATATATACTGTGACATTGTACAATGTTTGCTACTCACAAATTCTAAAAAATTATACAATCGAAAAAAGACATAAATCATCAATTTAATAAATAATCAAAATGAAATTTTAATAAATATAAATGATAAAGATGAGAGATAGCTGGAAGTATCTGAATACGTGTAGTAAAGGCTGCAATTGTTGAGGAACTGGGAAAACCTCAAAAATGTTACATCCCTTTTTTTTGTAAATGTCCCATACTACAGCAGCTAGAAACAGTAATTTTGCTCTAAGAACACAAGCGCAGCAGCTTTAAATAGTCTTTTTATAACTGCTTTTTACCATAGTTTCGAAATTGGTTACTTTCCACACGCTATGCATGCTTTAAACAGCGAACATTCCATGCATGCGTTACAAAAAACCTATTGTATTTATTAGATTTTCAATAGCTTTACAAACTTTAATTGCAATTGCTTTTTGCGTGAGTGCGTAAAGAACTTTTTAATTCACATAAACTTCATACTTTAGTCTCGACTTTAGTGAACATTTTGTGGATGTCCCATAACCAAGCAACAAATAATGATTGAAATATTTGAAAAATTTCACTAATCGTAATAACATATAACTTATCTATGATGAGAAACGTCATAGGTGACAAACTAAAAATTCCACAAAATTTGTTCTAAAATTATTCCTTATTTACGGCAGAAGCAAAAGGTATCCGCAATAGATTATTTTGCCCTATGCAATCTGCTTACCACCAAAGTTCAGGTGGTACGCAACATTGCTCCCACATCCGAGGAGCATTGGACATTTTTTACATTCCCATCAAATAAAGTATTAGATTTGTGTAAAATTTGCCCCCCATTTTTGTCAAATATCCACGTTTTAAGACCCTCTGAACCCGAAGAACAGGTTTTTACGAATGTGTCTGGCTGTGTATGTCCGTCTGTATGTCTGTCTGCGAGTATTTTAAAAATCCAAGAAAACGAACGAAAATGAACATTTCCAGCAAAAACAACGCACTATCTGAAAACAAGTTACGGGAGCAAAATGTTCTTTTTTGAAAGCCCTCTAAGATTATTATCATAACAGCTTTTTTGATTTTCCGTGAAAAATCGAAAATTCAAATTTTGATCGCACAAAAAATAATGAAAAATTGAAAATTTTCATTTTGCCGTAAAAATAAGTAAAATACGGAAAACTATGAATTTTCCAAAATTATGGACCTAAAAAAGATCTGCAAGAATTTGTTGGTAATCACTCTTTTTATATAGGATATCTTGGGCAAACAACACAAGCTATGGAAAAAAATAATTAAACAAATGTTTTTCATCCAAACAACAGCTACACATTTGTTATATAAATTATAATTTCTATAAATATCTAAGAGAAAATTGCTAAAAACTTGACTCAATTATTTAAATAATTATTTACACAATTTATTTATGCTTTTAGCAATTTTCTCTTAGAACAGAGATAGAAAGTCGCGGTTTTTTCAAAAATTCTCCACTTTTTGTCCAATTTTCAATCAGAGGGAGACGAATAATTTCTTTGAATAATGCTATAAATTGCCGCTTTTTCGGAAATTTTCAACTTTTTTCCACTTTTCGCTTGGAGTGAGTTAATATTTAATTCAATTTAGCAAAAATAATTATTTGAAAAGATCATTATTCTTCATGAAAAACCGCGTCTTTCTAACTCTATTCTAACAGAAAATTGCTAGAAACAATAACAAATTGTTTAAACATTTTATGTAAACATCTAATCATCAGTAAAAAGTCGTATTTTATGCACTAGAGACTATTTCCATTTTAAGAACCGCAAAACATAATTATTAGCGGCAAAAACTTGCAAAAAACAAATTTTTACACTTTTGGGTTTTTTGAACCCTATAAAACTGACTTGTAGAGGTTAAATTGAAAAAACGGTAATTTATTCGTTTTCCCTGGCTAATTGTTAAAAGAAATGTTGAGCTCCAACTCGATTCAGCTAATATTGATGATTCTGAATGAAATGTATAAAAACCTTTTTTTTCTTATGGAAAATACGTGTTAAACTTCATGGGGCTTGTGCCACCTTTAAATCTCATTTTTTTTATTAGAAAATTAGATTTTTTGTGTGGATTCGAATAATTTTGCAGGCGATATGCATGAGAATTCGAGGAAAACTATCATTTGCGGAATGCTAAGAAATGTACTTAAAGTTATAGATGTATAATATGATTATATTTACCAATAGAATCGAGGATAATTGCTAAGAAAAAGGCCAGAGTATAAGCGAGCCTCATTTTACGAACTAGATGAAAAACTGATTGTAGCATTGTTCAAGAACTTTGTTTACAGTATAACCAATGAATATTCCAGTGCTTCACAGAATATATTATAGTCGTTATCTTACACAATAAGGCAGTGAAGTTTATTCTTCTGAAATATTTGAATATCATAAATCATTTCAAGGAAAAAAAGTTAGTTCATGATAAACGCGTCATTATTGTCACGTGACAATTAACGACCCAATTGTATGCATACAAGCATAAAAACATGTAAGCACGATGGTTAATTATTCATCATGCGCATGACACATCGGATCAGAATCAACCACAAAATTAATTATCTGTAGGGGAGACCTCCCTACAGTGGATAGCAAAAATTGGTAGAGCTCAGTAAACACAAAATAGGATGTATATTATAGAGCTGCTCTGACACAAATGAAGCTGATATATTCACCCATGTGATGAGATATCAGTAAAAATCAATTCGTTAGCGAATAAAAAGCTATTGATATTATTTTGAGGTGGTAAAATTTTGTCCAGTGTTGGCTGGTTCGCCCTACAGTGGACATTCGATTCTACACCGCGAATCAGAATAGAAAGATGTTTTTATGCGTACCCCTAAATTATATTTTATACTAACGCTACTATCAGAACAAAGAAAAATGTGATATAATTTCGATTTTGCATAAAATTAGCAAAAATATAATGTCAGTTATTTCGCTCATATTTCACAACACGCCTTTCAGTGGACAGGTCCGGTGGGGTTAGGATTGCCACCAATCTTGCCATGTTAAAAGTACCTAGAAAATACCTACGCAGAAATTGGGCATGGTGAGGTTATTTCTACTTGCGGGAAATTTAAAATTACTCTCAATTACATTACGCTGCAGCTATGTTCAAAGTATCAGCTGATTCTGTCTTCTGCTGTTTCAGTACCAACCTATGAGTGCAAATTATCTAAAACTTTTAACCGAAAATCCGCTGTAGGGATAACGCTGGTATCCATAGTAGGAAAATGAGAGCTTCAAGGATTATATTTATAATAATTTTCTTACATAGAACGTAAGATTCTAGGGTGAAAAATATTATGGTTTAGTGACCAAGGAACATATATATTAATAAACAAAATCATTCTGAAAAGATTTAGATACTTGGAAAAAATTACTAAAGTGGAGGACAAAGTTTCTTGGTCATGTCAAAAATAGTTTTTTATACTTTTCTCTTTTATTATAATTAGGTATAACATGAAATTCTGTCTTATGATGCATTTTTATCAACTTAAATCATACCAAATGCGCAAATTAGGTTTACTTTAGGCATTTCGCTTTTATTTACAAATGTCCACTGTAGGAAGCTATCCACTGTAGGGAGGTTTCCCCTAGACTTAATGGGAAGAATGGTCCTCTTGGACGAAGAAGGTGTAGATTTAGAGACAGTGAGGGTACGTGGGTTAGCTTTCGCAGATGATAAGGTATGATGATAACGTAAATAAAATAAAAATTATGGTGTTTGAAGGAGAAGGTGAGAAAAAAATGTGCAACCTTGTCCTAAAATGATGAGAAAATCTAACAGGTTTATAAGTATATATATATATATATATATATATATATACATATATATCTTGGTAGCCTATTCACTAGTGACGGGAAGATAGATGGCAAGTTAGTCAGACGTATGAACAATGGTAGGAAGGTTACCTGTAGAACAGGGCTCATTATCGGAAGTAAAAATATATGAAATAAAGCTAAAAGGGCAATACATAGTTTTATATTTATACCGACTGTAATGTACGGTAGAGAGACGTGAACCTATCAAGAAAAGGATCAGAGTAAAATTAACGCGATTAGCATGAAATTCCTGCGCATGATGTGCGGCAAAACACTGATGGCAAAAGTATCATTTCTTGTGTTACATTTTCTAATTAAGAAAATATATGTATAATTTAATTTCGATCGGATTCTTGTTCATACATAATGCATCTCTTAAAAATATTTTTTAATCCTTAAAAGTAAATTTGTTCACTGTTTAAAAAAAAGTTTGTTCCGATAATTTGAAAAAAGGTACTGAATAGACCTCCAGGTATTTAGGAAGAATTAAAAATGTACTGATTATATGCAAATAATAAATAGCAAAATCATCATCGGATATAGTTAAAGCATGATGATATGAAATATTTTTTTTTTTTGTTTCCCGGCAACTTATATAATATGTTATGATTTCGTTTGTCTTCATTCCCATTCAAGATGAGTAAAGGAGAATAAACCGAGACTGCATAATTGGAAACAAATTCTATTTATTACTACTCAGTGTTTGAAGAAGTCGATTTACACAATAAATATCATTCTATTTTAGACTTTGAATATTTTTACAAATATTGGTATAGTTGATTACAAATTCAACAACGCATTCTTCGTGAACTGCTAGGTTCTCCACAGCTTACAAAATAAATACAGTACAATTGTACAGTGTACACATCATTCATACGTGAAACAAATATTTTGGATTAATGAATGGTAATTTACTGATTTTCCTATGTAATCTTACAAACTATGATTGATAGGTCGATAATTTCATAGAGCAAATGTCATGTACATAAGAATCATTTTAAATCGATTGAAAATGGATGCTCATAATCAGAGGGAACACATATTCGGAAGCATACCCCTCGTATTGTGTAATTAAAGGTAAAAAACAATTTCATTGCAAATATAATGAATATAAAGTTAATGGGAGATTTTACAACGTAGCTCAATTTTTAAAATAATAAAGAAGATTGCAAGGAACATTATCATTTACACCTTTTAAATCCCTTAAATCCTAGTTTTGACGATTTCCGAACATTTAATTACGATTTCTGACTTTATCTGACGTTTTTCCACGAAAGGCGTAACAATTCGCCCAAAGATTCCTGTTTTTTTTCTGAAATTACAGGGTGTTTTACTTTTACCGGACATTTCCCTGAGAAATTTTCAATTTGCTTGCGTGCATTATCACGACAAAATGACAGCAAAATGATTATGCAATGTCAAATCATAATGGACTTACAATAACTTGTCTTCCGAAATATTTCTGTAAGGGAATCTTGTCATCCTTATAATAATAATCTAACTTGGACTTTGACTTTTTATTTTAACATTTCTCTTTTTAATAAACATGTGAAAGAATGTAGATTCCCGGTACTTCAGTAACATTATTTAGCTGAAGTTTGCGGCCTGCTTTAAATTGTTTGATTTCTTCTTTGTAAATTCTCCTGCTCTTTCCGTTTGCCTTGTATATTACTATTCGTTTCTGAGTTGAATTATATATTGCACGAGGAATATCCGCTTGGTCCAAAATTCCAAGAATTAAACCATTGGCGTTTGATATTGTGCGAAGCTCTTCGTTTGGGCGTATATGTCGATAAACTTTACGTGTTACTCCCACTACAAGAGTTTTTTTCAAGATGCCAGGGAAAGCGACAGTTTGCAATATCAATTTTTTGGACAGATTAGGAAGCTCGTCAGAAGGAGCAGGCTTGGCTGGAGAAAGTGTGGCAAAAGTAGGCCTGGTAGGAGAAATTTTAGTAGGAAAAAGTGCGACGGGAAAAGGTGTGGCAGCAGAAGTCTTGGCAGGAGAAATTTTCGCAATAGTAGGCCTGCGAGTAGAAGGGGGTTTCACAGGAGATGGAGGCCATTCAGGAGAAGGAGATCTGACAGGAGGAGTCCTGGGAGGAGAAGGCGAGTCAGGAGAATAATACCAGGCAGGAGAAAAAGTTCCGCCATAAAAAGATCCGCGAGAAGTATGTAAGCCATTTGGTGACGAGTCGAACTGCAAACTCAATTCTGTAACAGGAAATATAAATGGACGAATTTTAATATTTAAAATATATTTTATTCAGGATGATTAAATAGAGGCATGCAGTATTCTGAAGCCGATTGATATCTTATATACTATGACATTATTCGCAACTCTGAAATCCTAAAAAAATAAAGAATCAATAGAAATAGAAATCAGAAATTCAATAAATAATCAATAGATATTTGAATAAAATTATGAAAATTAATAAATATGAATTAAAAAGATACAAGATAACTGGAAGTATCTAAATATATGTAGCGTAAAGCTGGCAATTGTTGAGAAATCAGACAATCTTAAAAATGTTACATCGTTTTTTTTTGTAAATGTCTTATTTAAAATCGATCCTTAATACGAACGTAAACGACAAACCAGTAATTGTAATTACAGTTTGCAAGGCTAATCAAAAAGTGATAGCAGAAATGTATTTTTCATTAAATACATGCAAAATTACTTTAAAAAATATGAAACATTAAATAATATTTCGGACTTCGAAATTAACGAGTTGATGCTATGGCAAGCATAATTCATCGTTGAACGTTAGCGTAGACCCGGAAAGCATGTTCCAACAAGAAATTGTCAGGTTTATCGTGTTTGGGAGTAATTTATTAAATGTTAAGGAATAAGTTAAGTGGTAAATAATTTTCAAAGATTTTCTTTATCTTTGAAAATATTTTTTATCGAGTTTAATTCATTTCATTTAATGCGAAAATCAAAATTCTATCGTTACTTCGGTATAAGAAATTAAATTAAAAAATTTTATGCAACATTTCATCGAATGATGACAAAATAATAAAATAGATTGTCATTGCTAGTAATAAGTAGTCTAGTCAAGACTGGAGAAGCGTGAACACTGGACATACTCGGTAATTATTTAATTTCTTGCATAAGGAACATCTTTAGGCAACTAAAAAAGACTGTAGGAATAATTTGAATTTTCGATTACTTATTCAGGTATTGCAAAATAAAATTCGAAGTTTAGTCTTTTTTCTTATTTTAGCATGTATTGTTTTATTATTAAAATATAAAATTTGAGACAAGCAACTTTGGTGTTGGATTTTTCATCGTATTTTACGTTGTTTAGCTATGAATTTGAATTTTTGATTTTCTCGCGATACTTTTTACCTATCAAAAAACGATTAAAAGCAATTTTGTAGAGTTTACTGAAGATATTAATATTATTATTGTATTGTAGAGTCGGTGAAACAGAGGTATGTACACGAGTCACCCTCGCTGCTAAAGAATCATTCAAGTCCTTTAGCATGAGTACATATACCGCCAGACGAATCCACTTCACTGATTATGGGCCCGTGAAAAATGTTCTGTTACTAATGTGGGCTCAGAATCACCGTATGAATTTAATCACAACCACTGACAACCCGCGACTGCATCTGGCTTCATTATAAGTACTAGCATTTGCTTGGACGTTTGGCCAGGGGAGAGGGAAACTACAGAAAACCACCTCCCAAATTCAAGCGGTTTTCCGAGAGTCCCGGTTAAAACACAGCGAATACTCAACCCGGTCGAGATTCACTTCGCAGCCAATGCTGTCGGTTTCCAGAAGCTAGTAATTTTGCTTCAAAACTATTTATCGCATCTAGCGCGGTTTTGTGGGAAAGTTGAATTTTCAATTTTCCTAGTTTTATTTTTCGTGGCTAAAACCATAAATATTGTCGGTAGAAGGGTGGCTAACGAACTTGACCTGTCTTTTTGAACTGAAACCCAGCATTCGTCACGAAATTCTAATTAGGAAATTCCCCTAAAGGTTATTGCACAGTCAGCCTACAGACAGCCTGGCAGACTGACATACAAGCAAGTTTGTAAAAATCATTTTTTCTGAGTTGCTTCTGATTGGTTCTGATTGTATCAATAAAAAATACTTCATTCATAACACAAAGAAGAACAAATTTTTTCGGGCCACTTTTTTGATAAGACGCATATTTTTTGTTACAATTTTTAAAATGTTATCAAAAATAAAAAATTCCATTTTGCGGTCAAACCATGCAAGATAAAAGACAAAACAAGACAAGACAAAAGATGACAAAAGCTGGCAAAAGCTTAGAAAAAAGACGCAGACTACAATAAAATGTTCAATAAAAAAAACTGTTTGCCTAAAATTAAATTTTTAATGTTGGTGTTGACATTTTTCTGCACACAATGCTTTCGCCAATCACCGCGCCGAAACGAGCGAGCACGTTCTTTCAGATGAATCTAAGTTTCGATGCGTAGTTTCAGGGAGAAGGAGTAGATTGAGGATGCGCATGGCATTACTTAGTTCTCTAGAGGACTAAATGCCACATTACTTGGCTGTAACGTCACCAATCGAGTGAAGACCAGCTTAGATTCTTCTGAACGAACGTGTAAGTCTCAAGTTCCGGCGCGGGTATTGGGGGAAAATTATCGAACCCGATGCATAATCCAACAAGCACACGCCCTAGGCTCTGTACTTTAGACGAGTTTGTCATCGTCAATGTAGGTGTGTATCGAGTCAGCCCCACATACTCGGTGTCGACTTAGCCCCACGAGTCAATTTGGTATATCGATATCCGAAAAACATTGAACATTTGAAAAGCATTCGAAAAACATTGAAAAGAAATGGAAAAATACAATTTTCCACAAGCGTCAGAAAAAAACTTTTCACCTCCAAACACACTTTTTATGTTGTAAAATGTACTATTTCACGCAGAATATTACGAAAATCTGTGAGAAAAAATGAAGCATCAAGGCACGCTTTGGTAAGGTCTCAGTTCATTCAAATTTTGTTTCTCCCAAAATTTATTTTCCCCAAAAATTCAAATAAAGAAGTACGAGTTCGTGAGATGGAAGTCTGCATAGTATAAAATCAGGAAAGTCGGTAATGATGAAACTAAATAAATAAATATCCAAAAGATGTCGCCGCAAATATGTTTTTTGAATTAAATAAACTCGCAGATATTAATAAGAATGTAAATTTCTAGATGTTTTAGTATCTGTAAAGTTTTCTCTCGAGGAGAATATATTTTTTCAAATAGATCTTGACAAAAACATAAGGTTACACAAGTTCAGGTTATATTAGGGAATTGTCGCCGGAATTGGATATTTTACAACGTAAGCAGTTGGGTCTTATAGAAAACTTACAAATGTACACAACTTAAGGTTATGTTAGGAAATTACCGCTGGAATTGAATACTTTACAACAATAGCAGTTAGTTTCTGTAGAAAATTTACAAATTCGCACAATACAAGTTTATGTTAAAGAATTCTACCCGGAGTCAGCTATTTCTCAACAGAAACAGTTAAATCTTTTAGGAAACTTAGAAATTCCTACAATTTGTGATTATGTTAGATAATTCTCCCTGAAATTGGATATTTTTCAAAAGAGGTTTTCAACTTGAGGTTTTGAAATGTAATTTGTGCCAAACTTGGATATATTTCATCAACAACAGTTAGGTCTTTCCGAAAACTTGCCAGTTTGGGCAATTTCAGGTTACGTTAGCGATTTCTCATAGGAACTGAATATTTTACAACAGAAGCACTTGGGTCTTTTATAAAACTTAAAAATTCAAACATTTTAGGTTATCTCAGGGAATTCTCGCCGGAATTGAATATTTCTCAACAGAAACAGTTGGGTCTCTATGAAATTTATAATTTTGGAAAATTTTAGGTTATGTTATGGCATTCCTGCCGGACTTGGATATTTTTCATCAGAAACAGTTCGTTTTTTCCTGGAGACATAACAGTTTGAACAATTTGAGGTTATGTTAGCGATTTCTCGTCGGGGTTACATATTTTACAACAAAAGAACTTAAATCTTCTTAAAAACTTATGATTTCGAACTATTTTAGGTTATAAATATATATTTTTTTGAATAGATCTTGACAAACAACGTTCAGGTTACGTTAGGGAAATCTTGCCGGAATGAGCTATTTCTCAACAGAAACAGTTAGATCTTTTAGGAAACTTAGAAATTCCTACAATTTGAGATTATGTTAGATAATTCTCCCTGGAATTGGATATTTTTCAAAAGAGACAGTTAATAAGTCTTTGAGAAAATTCATAGATAAGACCAACTTGAGGTTTTGAAACGGAATTTGTGCCAAACTTGGATATTTTTCATCAACAACAGTTAGGTCTTTCCGAAAATTTAACAGTTTGAGCAATTTCAGTTTATGTTAGCGATTTCTCGTAGGAAATGAATATTTTACAACAGAAGCACTTGGGTCTTTTATAAAACTTAAAAATTCAAACATTTTAGGTTATCTCAGGGAATTCTCGCCGGAATTGAATATTTCTCAACAGAAACAGTTGGTTCTTCCCTGAAAACATAACAGTTTGAACAATTTTAGGTTATGTTAGTGATTCCTCGTCGGAATTAGATATTTTGCAACAGGAAAAGTTAAATCTTTTTAAAAACTTGAAATTTCGAACAATTTCAGGTTATAAATATATTTTTTCAAATAGATTTTGAGAAAGGACGTTCAGGTTATGTTACGGAAATCTTGCCGGGATTAGGTATTTTTCAACAAGGACAGTTAGGTTTTCCAGAAAACTCAAATGTAGATTATGTTAGGGATTTTTCGTGGGAATATGATATTCATGATATCTTTCAACAGAAGCAGTGGGATCTCATAAAAAACTTACAAAATCGCACGATTTAAGGTTATGTTAGGGAATTCTTGCCGGAATGGAATATTTTACAACATAATCAGTTGGGCCTTATATGTAGAAAACTTATAAGGACAAAAAATTTAAGGTTATGTTAGGACATTCTCGCTGAAATGGGATATTTCCCAACAGAAGCAGTTGAGAACTGCAGACAATTTACAAATTCGCACAATATACACGCTTATGTTAGAGAATTCTAGCCGGAATTAACTATTTTCCAACAGAAACTGTTAGATCTTTTAGGAAACTTCGAAATTCCTATAATTTAAGGTAATGTTTGAAAATGAAATTGTGTCTCATAGAAAATGTATATATTAGAACAATTTAGGTGATGTTATGGAATTTTGGCCGAATTTGGATATTTTCCATCATAAACTGTTACTTCTTGCCGAAAACTTCACAGGCTAAACATTTTTAGGATATGTTAGCGATTTCTCGTCGGAAATTGATATTTTGCAACAGAAGCACTTAGCTTTTTTTATACAACCTACAAATTCGAACAATTTTAGTTCAACTTAGGGAAATATCGCCGAAATTAGAAATTTTTCAAAAGAAACAGTTGGGTTTTCTAGAAAAATTAAAAATTGAAACATGATAGGTTCTTTCAGAAAATTCTCGCGGGAATGGAATATTTTTCAACAGAAACAGTTGGGTTTTTTAGAAAACTTACAAATGTACACAATTCAAGGTTATATTAGGAAATTATCGCTGGAATTGAATACATCACAATAGAAGCAGTTCGCTTCTGTAGAAAATATCTTTAAGTCTCCAAGAGTGTGAGATTGTTGAAACTTGTAAATTTTCGAAGGCATCTAACAGTTTTTTTGGAAAAATATCCATTTCTGGCGAAAATTCGCTGAAATGACCAAATAATATTGAAACCTGTAAATTTTCTAAAAGATTGAACAATTTATTTTAAGCAATATAGATTTCAGGTAAACATTCCTTTAATTTAACGTGTTTGTTAAGAAAAATCATATTTAAGGAAAGATCTATCATATAACCTACAATTGTTCGAATTTGTTAATTTTCCTGAAGACTTATCTGCCTATGTTAAAAAATATTCAATTTCAACGAGAATTCCTTAACATTACCCTAAACTACGATTGAGAAAATAAATAAATTTAGGCGAGCAATCCCTACTAAGATAACCTTCAATGATGTAAATCTGTAAGTTTTTTAAAAGATCTATCTATTTCCAATGAAAAATATCCTTCTGCAGCGATAATTTTCCAAGATAACCTTAAGTTTCTGGAATATTGGTAAGCTTTCTGAAAGACCTGAATTTTTGTCTTAGAAATTGTTAATTTCGTCGAGAAATCGCTAACACAATGTTATGTTTTCAGAAAAAACAACTGTTTCTGATGAAACATATCCAATTCCGGCAGGAATTCCATAAAATAACTAGAAAATTTCCGAATTTATAAATTTCATAAAAACTTAACTGTTTGTGTTCAAAAATATCCATTTCTAGCGAGATTTCTCCAAGATAACCTAAAATTGTTCAAATGTGTACGTTTTCTAAAAGACCAAACTGTTTCTGTTGAAAAATATTCCATTCCGGCGAGAATTCCCTGAAATACCGTATAATGTTTGAATTTTCAAGTTTTCTCATAGACCCAACTGTTTCTTTTGAAAAATAGGTATCTCATTCCAGCGAGATTTCCCTAAGTTGAACTGAAATTGTTCGAATTTGTAAGTCTTCGGAAAAAACCTAACTGTTTTTGATGAAAAATATCTAATTTCGGGAAAATTCCATAACATAACCTCAAATTGTTTTAATCCATACATCTTTGAAAAGACTTAACTTTATTCTCTAACATAACCTAAAATTATAGGAATTTCTAAGTTTTCCAAAAGATTTAACTGTTTCTGTTGAGAAATAGCTCATTCCGGCAAGATTTCCCTAACGTAGCCTGAACGTTCTTTGTCAAGATCTATTCAAAAATATATATATTTATAACCTAAAATAGTTCGAAGTCGTAAGTTTTTAAACAGATTTAAGTTTTTCTGTTGTAAAATATCTAATCCCGACGAGAAATCGCTAACATAACCTAAAATTGTTCAAACTGTTAGGTCTCCAGCAAAAAACGAACTGTTTCTGATGAAAAATATCATGAATATCATATTCCCACGAAAAATCCCTAACATAATCTACATTTGAGTTTTCTGGAGAACCTAACTGTTCTTCAATAATATCGGTTGGTGCGGTAACCAAACTGTTTCTGTTAAGTAATAGCTAATTCCGAGTAGAATTTTCTAACATAAACTTGTATTGTGCGAATTTGTAAATTTTCTACAGAAACTAACTGCTATTGTTGTAAAGTATTCAATTCCAGCGGTAACTTCCTAACATAACCTTAAGTTGTGTACATTTATAAGTTTTCTATAAGACCCAACTGCTTACGTTGCAAAATATCCAATTCCTCGAGAGAAAACTTTACAGATACTAAAACATCTAGAAATTTACATTCTTATTAATATCTGCGAGTTTATTTAATTCAAAAAACATATTTGCAGCGACATCTTTTGGATATTTATTTATTTAGTTTCATCATTACCGACTTTCCTGACTTTATACTATGCAGACTTCCATCTCACGAACTCGTACTTCTTTGTTTGAATTTTTGAGGAAAATAAATTTTGGGAGAAACAAAATTTGGGTGAACTGAGACCTTACCCCCGCTTTTATTTAAAAAAAAAAACAAAGTTCACACTGTTTATATTTTTCTCTAAAAAAAGCATGTGTTGGCTTAGCCCCAATATTGACTTATGTTAGCCCCACTCTCTTCCGTAAAGTTCTAGGACGTTCTAGACTGTAGAAGAATGTTTATTTATTTGCTCATTATAAAATTGTTTACAAGGAAAGTCATTATTCATTTTGCTTATTATCATAAAAAATGGGATGTGGTAATTACCCATCTTACATTACAATGGAACACCTGCATGTTTGTCAGTCTTAGAAATCAATAAATCGACCTTGATTTTCACTCTCGTACCTTCGAACGCCTCATGTGATAGTGGCTCTGTTGCCCCCTTCCCCTTTTCATCCAAATACATAGTACATAGGAGGCAGGAGGAAATTCAGCTTTAGCGATGAAAATGTGAAGAAATCTCATCGAGGGCAAAGAAACCAAAAGTGGATCGGGTTTTAGAAAAAATGTGTGTAAGAATCTAATTATAAAAAAAATTAACTGCTTTTGTAGAAAATGTTGAATTGATTCTTTCGGTATGCCAACTTTTTTATCATTCTCTTTTATCATAAAACTATTTTGATCACTATCAGAAGAGGTTAAAACTTCGCTTTTCGAGAGAAAGAGGATGTTCAAAAATAAGTTTTAAAATATAATACAATTTTCTTTTTACCAATTATATCGTAAGTGATACTATATTATCCCCTGGTCCTAACGTGGATCACTGCTCTAAAAATTCACGAGAAAATCAATAATTCAATTTAAATGTAAATATATGACTGATTGGCAATAAATAATAAACTATTTATTTATTGATTGTAAATCAAAAATAATTTCTTCGAAAATATTTGTGATGAAACTAAAATGCTAAAAATCTTATATTTTGATATTTTACAAATGTTTATTATCATATTAGGTAATTTTACACTGAATAGCAAACAAGTTTGAACAACATTCTTGTCTGTCCATTAAATCAATTATTTGTAAAAAGTATCTGTAATTAAAATTCAATTCTTTGCGATCTTCTTCATTCGTCTATTTATAGCTCGCCTCAAATAGTTATGTATAGCCAAGATTAGAAAATAAATAAAAATTTATCAAAAGTTGCTTTTCTTTTCAAAATTTAGTCATAATTAATTTTTATAGCAGACCTCTTGAGGGAATAGAAATTTCAGAATTTTTACTCATGGAACAGATGTGGCTTTTCCACCTCTACTTCTCACTCAGCACGGAAAACTTCTGTCTCGTTCTTACAGCTGAGGCAGGAATCGTAGTGATAGCAACGTCCCCTAAGAGTTTTTATTGTTCTTGTATCTCACTACTATTCCTATTACACGCCCCACCACACATAACTTAATAAAATATCTGTTTATGTAATTGTGTACAAAAATCAAATCAAACATTATTCTAACAATAAAAACAAATTTTGTCGCCGGTTTGAGGTTAGGACGAGCAGCGCTGTACTTCACAACTCCTGAATTTTGCAACTAGAGAAAGTGCGCAAAAACCTTGTTAATTTACTGAAACTTATATACTTTTGTAAAAATGTGGTACAAGTATTCATATTCAAAAAACAAATAGTCACGGAAATATTGAAAAAGTTTTCACCCACCGTAATAACACCTAACTCGAGAAACTTCAGATTTGCCGCAATTTAGATTCAAAAAAATTACTTCATAGTTTAACTAAACATTCCACAAAGTTAAGTTTTAATAATATATCAATTTACGGTAAAAACAATAGATAACCGCATTTGTACCCCTGATCCGGATTAGGTAGGCGACATTTCTCTTACATCCGAGGGAGATGAAGTCAGAAGAACACAGTTTTTACATTCACATGCATTAAATATAAAGCTTTTTACATG
Source organism: Andricus quercusramuli (assembly GCA_932178445.1). NCBI lineage: Eukaryota > Metazoa > Arthropoda > Insecta > Hymenoptera > Cynipidae > Andricus > Andricus quercusramuli. The sequence goes on along the minus strand of CAKNXH010061861.1, from coordinate 22,106 downwards.
TACATATGCATGACATTCTGTAATTGCAATCTTCACATACGAGTCTTTTCTAAGAGTAAAGGATGAATAATACATTTACAAATTAGGAATTCTCAGAGTATCAGTCGTGAGACTGCGCGGGTGCATTTCCGGATAAATCTCCAAAAATTCTCATTCACGGAGGGCTCAGAGATATACTTGAAGTTATATATGTATTATGTTATTATATTCACCAATAGAGTTGAGGATAATCGCCAAAAATAATACCAGCGTATAAGTGAGTCCCATTTTACGAACTGGAGGAAAAACTGATATATGTCCTATTCATAAATGTTGTTTATAGTAAATTAATGAATATTTCGATGGTCCATTACATTATACTCGTTATCTCAAGCATTAACGTATTCAAGTTTGTCCTTCCGGTATTACGCAAATATCATAAATAATATCAAGGAAATAACTTCAGTTTACGATAAATGGTAATTCAAGGCTGCGGAGAGGAATTACGCAAATATTGTGTACATATACTATAACACTGTGCTGACGCAAGATATGCTCCAGATGTTTAATGTACTTATGATTCAATCATGAAAACATCGAAGCTTCTCAAAGTACAATAATATTATTACTAATACACGTGCCAAAACAATATTATTTGACGTCTTTCATTCAGCTTCACAGAAAAAACAGAAGTGAATTTTTGTTGCGGGTAATTTTCAAGTAGATAAAGTTGAATTTTTTCGTATCGAAAGAAAATAAGATGCAATAGAGTTGACATGGTAACCATTTTCAATATGGCGGGTGAATCTTAACTTAATCTTCATTTTCAGTTTAAAATAACTTCGAAACGCGATGATATTCGTCAATGCCCAACAGAACGGCCCAGAAAAAAAATCGTTATAATTGTACTATCAATTACTACACACTAAAATCTAGGTATTCATTTTTATCCGGGATCCTTTTTTGGATGTTCTAATATGATCTTAGAAATAGTCTATTTTAGTACGAGTTTCTGTTTTATTTAGTTTGCTAACTTCAGATTGATAAACGATCCGAGATAGCCAAATAAATTGATTTAGAGAGTGTATTGTTTCAATTGTTCCAAACTTCAATATTATTGCGAATTCTGCGAATTCTGTGAATTACATGAATTCCGTAAATTTCGTGAATTTCATTAATTCCTTGAATTTCTTGAATACCATGAATTTCTCGAATTCCATGAATTCCGTGAATGCCCTGAATTCCGTGCATCCCATGAATTTCGTGAATTCCACGAACTCTGTGAATTCCATGAATTTCGTCAATTCTATGAATTTCGTCAATTCCATGAATCTCGACAATTCT
>CAKNXH010061860.1:17803-96050 GCA_932178445.1 Andricus quercusramuli | reverse complement strand
GAAATAATTGTTTAAACCATTTAATATTTAAAATAATATTCTCTTAGAATAATCCTAGAATATTGCAGTTTATTCTAAAATTTTCTACTTTTGGTTTACTTTCAAATTATAGTAGGGTCATAATTAAATCAAGTCAACGAACGTAATTGTTCAAACAATTTATTATTATTTTTAATGATATTCTTTTTGAGTAATGTCATAAAGTTGCGGTTTTTTCTGGAATTTTCAACTCTTCTTCTACTTTTCACTTAGAGTATGGTAATAGTGACTGAAATTCAACAAAAATAATTTTTTAAACAAATAATTATTGTTTTTAACTATCTTGCCCTATAATAATGCTAGATAGTTGCGATCTTTCTGAAATTTTTTGACTTTTTGTCTACTTTTTACTTAGTGAGATCATAATGTAAGTTAATAAACATAATTGTTAATACAATTTAATATGTTTTATAACTATTATCTCTTAGACAAATTCTGAAAAAATATTCTCTTCATTGTTTATTTATTATTTGTTCATAACTGAAAAGCCGAAGCAAAGTTGAAAACTTAAGAAAAACCCACAAGTTTCTAGCAATGATCTAAGAGAAGATAGTATGCAATAATAATAAATTGTGTAAAACAATTATGTTTGTCAACTTGCTTTATTTATTATCTCACTCTAATTATAAAATTCGGAAAACCCGTGACTTTCTAACTGTATTCTGAGGGAAAATTGCTAAAAGCAATAATAATTTATTTAAAAAATGCATGTAAACGTCGAATTTTCAGTGAGAAGTAGTATTTTATGTATTAGAAACACTTTGTTTTTAAAAAACGCAAAAAAATCATAATCAGCGCCAGCAACTCGCAAACCCCAATTTTTCACTCATAGGCTGTTTTTGGGTCCCTATAAAACCAAAATATGGGGGTGATATTTGGAAACTAAATTATTTATTCGTATTCTGTAGCTAATTGTGAAGAGAAATGTTGAGTTTCAACCCGATTCACCTAATATTGACGATTCTGACTTCGGAAAATGTAATAATCTAAATAGATTGGTTCAGAATCACCCACAAATCTGTATATCATTTTTTTTTAAACGCATATAATTATTTTTTTGGATTTGAACAAATTTGGGTCCCGTTTTCCTGAATCTTCGGAATTCGTTTTAGAAACACATAAAAAACTAAAAAAATATTCACCTCGATATTCACTAATTTTTGTTTGGACTTCTTGCTTTTTTGAAAATAGTTTAAATTTTAAATGAAACATATGAATTCTTGAAAAAAGTAATAGTTGATATTTCAATACAGAAATATTTCAATTTTAAATTAAAAGCAGCTGAATTAATCTAAAAAAACGGATTTTCAAACAAAGAGTTGCATCCTCAACCAAAAAGATGAATTTTCTATCAATAAGATTAATTTCTTGCCAAAAAAGACGGATTGTCAACAAAATAGTTACATTTTCAACCAACGAAATGAATTTTGAACTAAAAAGATGAATTCTCAACAAAAAATATAACTGATATTAAAACTAAAAAATATTTGAATTTTAAATAATAAATGGTTCAATTCATCCAAAGAGACGAATTTTCGACATAATTCTTTAATCCTCAATCAAGAAAGATTTTAATTTTAAATCAAACAGTTATAATTTCAATGAAACAATGAATAAATTTCTACCGAAAGAGATGGATTTTCAAACCAAGAAGGAAGAATTTTCAACAAACTCGTTGTTTTTTGAACCAAAAAAGGTTTTTTAGTCAAGAAAAAAAATATTTAAGCAAATTGGAAATTTTAGGGAAAAATTATTTTTAATATTGCATAAAAATTTTGATTAACTATTCATTTTTGAAGCTTTTTTGTTTATTTGCATTGAGCTGATATAAATATAATTTTCCTAAGATCCTCAAGAAAATTCTAAAAGATTTTTGAAGATTTCAGGTATGTCAAAAAAGTAATATCTAGTTATAAATATTTTGTAAATTCCCGGAAATCTTTCAAAGTTTTGAAATATTTGCAATTTATACAAAACTTCCAAAATTTCTAAATATTTTTTAAACTTACTCGAATTATCATTCACATTGTCTTAATGTCTTCCAGATTCGTTTTTGACTATTTCGAAAATCTTATGTTATGTTTTAAAATCTTTTTAAATATTCTGTTTAAATGAATTTTTTAATCTTGAAGCCTTTCCAAAACAAAAAACTTCCATATTTTATTCCGAAAGCTTTAAAATGCCACGTATTGTTTTGAGTTTTTTGAAATCTTTTGCAATTTTAAATATTAAACATTTTTCTTTAACACTTCTAATTCCGCGACCTGTCAATTCTTTCGAAAGTTTTCGTGCTCACAGACAGACATACTGACATACAGACATACAGACACGTTCGTGAAAACCTGTTTTTCGGGTCCAGGGGGTCTCAAAATGTGGATGTTTGATAAAGACGTAGGATGGGGGGGGGGGGGGCAATTGTACACAAATCTAATACCTTCTCTGATGAGAATGTAAAAGGTTTGATTAAAAGAATCTACTTTTTCTAAGAAAAACTTTCTGAACAAAATTGTTGAGAAAGTTAGTGTCTTTTTTACTTTTCTTGGGTTTTATAGTTTTATAGGAAGTAGGAGAAGGGAAATTAGGGAAGAAAAAGTATGGGAAGTAGGTAAAGTGATGGGGGGGGGGGGAGGATTAGACGATGAAAAGTAAGAGAAGTGAGGTGAAATAAGGGGATGGGAAGTGAGGGGAATAAGGGGAGGAAATCAGGGGAAGTAAGGAAGAATGAGAGGCGGGGAAGTAAGGTCAGTGACGGGAAATCAGAGAAGGGGAAGTACAGGGAAGTAATGGGAAATTAGAGGGGAAGTAGGGGAAATGTTTGGAAGTGAGGGCGAGTAGTGACTAAAAGTGACGGGATAGATAGTAGGGTAGTGCGGGTGAGTAGGAGAAGGGAAACGAGGATTGGGAAGGGAAGTCGGGGAAGAGGAATATTGGATGGGAAAGAGAGGCGAGAGGGAAGTAAAGAAGGAAGAAATTGGGGAAAGGAGGGGAAGCGAGGGGTATAGATTGTGGCAACGGGAAGTAGGGTGAAGACAGGAAAAAGAGAAAATAGGGGGGATAGGGGGCAAAATATGGGAGGGGGAGGTATGAACGACTTACTTAACCCCTAATAGGCTACGAAACTCATTTTTGTAGACGCGCGGAGCCTACTTTGACTAATTTTTGAAACAACGTGAGGCACGAACCTGACGCTTTAGAGACTTTTAATAGTGCTCAAATTAAAGGGGAAATCTTTTTTTATCAGGTCAATATATTGAAAGGTGATTTCCGACGCCTATCTTAAGCGATAACAGATTCTCACTATACGTGCGTTCGGCCGCTTCGTATAGATTGGTGAGCGAGCACGTCCGCAGCAAAAAGACTGTGTCACACCGTTCAGAATGGAACAATTTCATATTAGAGTTTTGAAAAGTGTATTATATTTCGAATTAATAGCGTTTAAACTTTTTTATACTCAAACTATTTAATATTTCAATTATTTTAAGTAAATTTAAATCGTTTAAAAACTTAAAATTTTCAATTTGTGATACTATGCTTTTTAATATTCTACTCTTTCAATTTTAATTGGAAAATTAAAACTTGTGAAAGGGCAAAATCAAAAGGTGGAGTCCACACCTATATAGGAATTACCTATATAGTCATGCAAATACCTCCAAATATAATTTTCGAGGTCAAAACTAATAAAAATCATGTTTTTAAAAATAAAAATAAACTGGTAGCAGTTTTTTCATGAAAATGTGGCAAGCGTAGACCAAGTATTCTCGGTGTGAATAGGAACTTCGTTAAACATAACTGATCATTCATTCAGATTACGAAACTTGCTACTTATTAGAATAACAAATTATTGCTTTTATTATTTAATTGAATATATTTTGAAAAATAAAAAAATATGAAGAAACGCTTATGGTAAGAAATTATGTTTGACTAAAATATTTAAAAAAATGAAGCTTCATACCATGTGCCTAGAGTTATTGTTTGACCCTCGGTCGGAATATTAATTTTGAATCACGCGTGACCTGCAGCCAATAAACGCACTGCCCAACGTAGGCGCAGTAAGTCAACCGGCTAAAGTTGGGATCTTTTAAGAAAATAATCGATATTTCATTTAAATTACAAGCATTTTGTATAATAAATATAAAACACTATTTTTGTGACCAGTCACAGGGGTGCTTTCCGCCCCACAGTGGAACTTTTTTGAAATTCTCTCTTAAAATCGTAGAACTTTGGATCGGAATGACCACGAGGGATATTTTTTTTTCAAATAAAGAAAAAACCTTACCAAATATAGAAAAATTATACAGGAGGTCAAACGAAAAAATTGTGACCTTGAAAATCTGTGTTGAAAATGGAGTTTTTGGCAAAAAAAAATCGTTTATTAAATACTAAAAACGCTTAGATTTCACATTTTATGTGCTATACATGTTTTTATATTGATTTTTGCATGCCCAATCCGAATCTGACATGTAAATCGTTGTAAGAAAAAATCCAAGATGGCGGAGCCAATATGGCAGACTAAAATTGAAGGGTGGATATTCAAAGTCGTATAACCGTCATTTCCAATGCAATGTTTGAAAAATTCTCACCATAAAACTATTGCGAATTTTGAGTTGCTCTTGTCGCTGAAATGACGGCATCATCTTAGAGTTTCGAGAGAAAAATAAAAAAAATATTGAAAAATTGGCGGTTATACGACTTTATATTATACGACCCTTATATACGACCCTTCAATTGTAAAACGGAACCTATTCGACTAAAATTTGCTACAAGGTGGTTTTTCAGGTCGCTGATTATAAATCCAAGGAAAACCGATGTCACTAAAATTGGCTACAAGGGGGTTTCTCGGGTCACTGATTGCAAATCCGGGGTCAAAATTTGAAAATTCAAAATAGCGGATCCAATATGGCGGACCAAAATTGTAAAAGGAAACCGATTTGATTAAAATTTGCTACAAGGGGGTTTTCGGGTCGCTGATTTCAAATACGGGGTCGAAATTGAAAAACTCAAAATGGTGGACCAAAATTGTGCAAAAAACAGATTTAACCGCTTTTTTGAATTCTGGAATTTCGACTTTGGATTTCAAATCAGCCACCTGCAAACCCTCCGATAGGTTATTTTAAGTCAAATAAATTTTGTTCTATAATTTTGGTCCACCATATTGGATCCGCAATTTCGAATTTGTTAATTTTGCCCCCGGATTTGAAATCAGCGACCCGAAAAACCTCCTTGTAGCAAATTCTACTCAAATAGGTTTTCTTTTACGATTTCGGTCCGTCATATTGGATCCGCCATTCTTAATTTCTTAATTTTGACCCTGGATATAAAATCAGTGACCAGAAATACCGCAGAGTAGCATTCTTTAGTCAAATCGGTTTCCCTTTGGAATGTTGACCCGTCATATTGGATCCACCACTTTGGATTTTTCAATTTTGACCCTGAATTCTGAAATCAGCAACCCAAAAAATCCCCTTGTAGCAAGTTTTAGTCAAATCGGTGTCCTTTTACAATTTTGTTCCACCATATTAGATACGTCATTTTGAATTTTTAAATTCTGCCCTTGGATTTGTAATCAGCGACCTGAAAAACCACCTTGTAGCAAATTTTAGTCGTATCAGTTTCGTTTTACAATTTTAGTATTCCATATTGGCTACGCCATCTTGGATGTTGGCTTACAACGATTTACATGTCAGATTCGGATTGGGCATGCAAAAATCTATATCAAAACATGTATAGCACATAAAATGTAAAATCTAAGCGTTTTTGGTATTCAGTAAACGACTTTTTTTGCCAAAAATTCCATCTTCAACACAGATTTTTAAGGTCACAATTTTGTTGTTACTTTCTCTATAATTTTTATATATTCGGAAAATTTTTTCCTTTAATTAAAAAAAAAAATCCCTCTAGGTCATTCCAATCCAAAGTTCTACGATTTTGTGACAAAATTTCAAAAAAGGTCCACCCCCAAGTGACGTTAGAAAGGGGTAGGGGTTTGACCAACCTTATTTCTATCAACAGTCACAGGAGTGCCTTCCCGCCCAAACGAGACTTTGAAAGGAGTAGGGTTGACCAACATTATTTTTGTGACCACTAAATGGGCGCCTTTCCGCCCCACGAGAGGGTGGAAAGGGGTACAAGTTTGACCAACCTTATTTCTGTGACCAGCCACAGGGGTGTCTTCCCGCCCCACCAGACGTTCGATAGGGGTAGGGGTTTGACCAACATTATTTTTGTGACCAGTAAAATGGGTGCCTTTCCGCTCCCATAAGACGTTGGAAAGGGGTAGGGGTTTGACTAACATTATGTTTGTAACGAGTCAAATGGGTGCCTTTCCGCGCAAACGAGACGTTGGAAAAGGGTAGGGGTTTGATCAACATTATGTTTGTGACCAGTCACAGGGGTGTCTTCCCGTTTCCAGGAGACACTGCCAAGGGGTAGGTGTTTGACCAACATTATTTCTGTGACCAGCCACAGGGGTGCCTTCCCGCCCGAAAGAGACTTTGGAAGGGGTAGAATTTGACCAAAATTATTTTTGTGACCAGTAAAATGGGCGCCTTCCCGCCCCACGAGCCGGTGGCAAGGGGTAGAAGTTTGACCAACCTTATTTCTGTGACCAGTCACAGGGGTGCCTTCTCATCATCACGGATCGTAATCGTAATTCTTGAGTCACAAATCGACGATAAAGTGTGATATTATACATGGAACGTTCCATCCATAGCGTCAAAAGCCAAAAACTAACTAAATAACTTTCAAATTACATGGCCTTACTCTAAAATGCGTGACAGTCCCTTTCGTATGCTTTAAATATGCTTTTTTTCGGTACCGATAGTGTTTACAATTCACAAAAAAAACGCATTTTTTTTATTTCAACATTGAAAATTATATTTGCTGGTATTAGTGTCCATGTTCGTAAGCAGCAGATCGAAATACATCAGTTTAAGAGGTTTCAAAAAATGTTGTAAACATAACATTTTTCTTTTTAAAAACGTGGTTTTTTAAAGTTTTAATCCTGATTTTGTTTGTAATCTTCATAGCTATTTTTGTAATCAATGCATAAAATTACATCGCTACACGCTTTTCGGAATATCACAGCCGGGCCGGGAGGGAAAAAACAGCCGGCAAACGAGCAGCCTTGCCGGCGACGCGCCGTCAGGCTAGCCACTACCAAATTAAAAATGTTCAACTGTTTGATTTCAAATCGTTTAATTTTTAACGCTTCTTTAAAATGATTATTCATTCTTGAAATCTTTCTATCAAGTATTTGTCAGTTTTAAATGATGATTTTAAATGGCCAACGGCCATACCACGCTGAAAAAAACAGTTCTCGTTAGATCAGTGAAGTTAAGCAGTGTTGGGCGCGTTTAGTACTTGGATGGGTGACCGTTCAGTAATTAATTAACTACTAACTGCGTGCTGTTGGCGTATCGTGGGCGTGGTGAGCCCACACTTGTAGTTATTTACTACAAGAAACTATCCACCTAGAAACACTACCCGAATCAGGTAGTGTCACGCCTACCCTACCCCGAAAGGGAAACGGCTTAATGGTATACACGTATCAAAATCTTCATCCATTAAAGAGGGACCCCAAAATCCGTTTTTTTTTGCGCCCAACGTAGTTTTTGAAGGAAAGAACATAAATTGACACAACCAAGCTCAAAATAATCGTCAGTGCATGCTGTAACCGGGTTAGTCATTAGTTTACCCTTTCAATCCCTTTTAACACTAGAAAATTGAAAAACTACCCCTAATTGGGTTCTTGGTCATGAAGTACTTTCCAACTCCAGAAAGTGGTAGTTTTTCGGTTTTCAAGGTTTGAAATGGTGACAAGTAAATAGAGTCAACGTAGTTATTATACACTTACACTAATTGATTTTATCTATGGACAAAAAAAAGAATTCAAAAATATTGTATACACGTTCTTGTTTATGACGTATCTTCCACCGTCCTCAGGGGTAGTTTTCCAGTGTTAAAAGGGGTTGAAAGGGTAAAATAATAACGAACCCGCTTACAGCATGCATTGACAATTATTTTGAGCTTTGTTGTGTCAATTTATGTTTTATCCTTCAAAAACTAAGTTGGGCGCAAAAAATGGGGCGGATTTTCGGCTTATTTTGGGGTCCCTCTTTCTTTGAATACTGATATTTGCCCTGATTCCCAGGACTTCATAAAAATGCAGAGAATTCAAAAGAATAAAAGGAATTTAAGAATTTCACAGTAAAGGAAATGTAGATGAATAGTAGAAATTCAAGTATTTGAAAAAATCAGAATATTTAAGAAATGCAGCAAATTTGGAGTATTCAATGAATTTCCTGAATTGCCTCTATTCCTTAAATATTCTGAATTTAGGGAATTCTAGAAATTCTGGCTATTGAAAGAATTCAAGATATTCGAAGATTTCAGGCCATTTAGAGAATTTAAGGCATATTTCAGGGTATTTAAGGAATTCAAGGAATCCAGAGAATTCAGGATATTCGAAGGATTTAGGGAATTCAGATAAATCAAACATTTCCTTATATTCAAGGAATACAGAGAATTTCAGGAATTTCCAAGCGTTTGGGTAATTCAAGGAATTCAAAAAATTCCAGAATTTCAAAATATTCAAGGAATTGAGGGGGTTCAGAAAATTTAAGGAATTTAGAGTATTCAAGGAATTCAGAATATGCAAGGAATTCAAGGAATTCTGAGAACTCCGAATTTTGAAGTAATTTATGATATTTAAAGATTTCAGATAATTCAGAGAATTTCAGGTATATTTCAGGGCACTCAGGGAATTCAACGAATCCAGAATATTTAAAGAATTTAGGGAATAAAGAGGAATCAAACACGTCAGTATATTCAAGAAATTCAGAGGATTTCAGTGAATTCAGAGAATTAGAGGGATTTCAGAGCATTCAAATAATTTAGGGAATTCAGAAAACTCAAAGAATTTTAGAAATTTATATCATTCAAAGAATTCAGGGCATTCGAGGATTTCTGAGAAATTTGCATTGCTTTCAATATAAAACTATTGATTTTGAAGAAAGAAATGAAAATGTTAAATTTTTTCGTTTTGAAAGCTGCGAATTTGAAAGTTTGAAGGCTATAAATTTGATACTTTACTATTCTTCATCAATTTAAAATTTAAGAATTCTCAATTTTAAACGCTCTGAACTCGAAAAAGGTCCTCTTTCGAGTAATAAAAATTGATTCATTTTCAGTTTCAAATGCTCAGTAGTGAAATGATTTAAATTGTTAAGCTTGAAAATAAAAATGTCTCAATTTTTATAACTTTCTTATTGTTTGAAAGTTTACAATTCTAAGTATGCCTCGTCTACAGGTTGTTTAATATAGAAGACTTTGCGTTGGGATTTTTTTAATTATTAAAATTTTTTAACTTGAAAATGTTGCATTCAATTATTTTTACTGAAACTAATATCAAAAATCAATAAGGTTGAAGCCCTTCCTTTATTTCAAGTATATTAAGCCATAAAAAAACGAAAATATATATATTATAAAATATATTTAAAATATATAAGTTTCCCATTGATAATTTCATTTCGATATTCAATTTCAAAGATTTAAAAATTATCCCCAAGAATTTAATATATGATCCATTGAACATTATTATTTTCCTTCTATACGTATCTGCTTCTAAATTAGAAATATAAACAAACAAATTTAAGAAAAAAACAAAAGCGTCGCTGCGAACCAACTTCATCTTGCGAACGGAATGTTTTATCTGCGAACACATGTAGATTATTATTATTATTATTCTTAACTTTCTACCTATATTCTAATTTTCGATACAATGAAGGTTGATTCGTTTCGCTATGCCATTTTACATTTTCAATTTTTTGAAATGTAATACACTCCTTCTAGATTACTCAAATCTCCTGCCACCTTGCGAAACTCATTTTGAAATTATTCACAGAACACTTTTACTGCCTCTTATTTTTTGCAAGTTCTACTTCAACAGTTGCCGGGCAAGTTTATGCAATTTTCTATTGTTTAACAACTCAATTAGATAATTTTCAACTGAAAAATGTTGCGTTTCAATTTTTGGTCAATATCCGACACAAAATGATCCCAGCTTTTTTGTGCGTTCAATCAGAATGATAAGTCTACATAAAAAATGTCGATAAAGTGCATTCAAAGTGAATTTTAGCATATACGTTTCATATTTTGTTGATCCTATCTTAACTGACGTTTCTGTTTACTTATTTTCGTTATCTTTATTCATATGATAGCGTAAAAACCACGAATTCACTGATCTCCTGACTCACATAGTATCTTCTTCTTTCTTTGAAAAATCAACTTTTACGCATTGGGTACATATATTTCCGATAAAGATAAAGAAGTGTTATCGAATAACATGTTTGTGGACATTCGTTTATCTAACCCTAAGAAATCTAGCTGTGAATTCTATCTTGGGTGTTTCCACTTTCTTTGTATTTACAATTTATGGTGCTCATTTGATGAGCTTCCTCTCAATCAAAATGTTTCAAATCAAGGAGCCTTTTCTATTCTTGCATAAACATTGATGTCAATGCAAACTGTTTTTTTGTTTAAAACAGACATTTCAAATTATATAAATGACCATAACTTTGCGTACTTTTTAAATGGATTAATACTATAGGGCAATGGATTTGTCTCGAATCAAGAAATCTTTTCCGTTGTTGCATCAATTTTGAATCATGCCAATGAACAAAGTTTAGCCATAAAAAACCGATTTTTCAAATATAGTACATAAAATTATACACAAGAAATTGATGTTTTGAATAATATAAATGACCATATCTTTCTACTTGCGAATGAAATTTATTAGTATTATTGTTTAACCTATTCGTCTTGAATCAAGGAATCTTTTAAATTCTTGCATCAACTTTGAATTGTGTTAAAGCACAAAGTTTTACTATAAAAAAAAAGATTTTCAAAATATTTAAAGTGTGAAACAAAACAGTAATGAATATTTAAAAAAATCTTTCCGTCAGTTTTGAGATTGGGATTATCTCCTCAGTAAGAACTGCAGAGTGACGGTGCAACAAAATTACAAGTCAGGATCTTAACAGCCTATTGAGCATGTGCATACGTGATTAATATCACGCCACACTTTTTAAATGATACCGACGAGTGAAGTAAGTGTAGTTTAGTGAACTCCGTGATGATTCTGCAAGGCGAGTTAATATGTTTCAGATTAGAATGCCACCTTGCGATTTTACGCAAAAAGTATCAAATTTAGATGTTTTTCAATTTTTCCAGTATTAAAATATATAATATGCACTGAAATATTAATTTTACATTTTATTTGATAACTATGAGAACTAAAATCAGTGTGGAAACTGGAGCACTTCGCGAAAAAATAACCTATCATTATTGTGTTCACTTGTAGTAAATCATCCGAACTGACTTTAACGTATTCAGGCAGACTGATACTCCGCAAAATAAATCCTTCTAGCCTAAAAACGTTGATGAATAGCTATTTTGATTCCTTTTAGAAAACTGACACATGTATTTTCTTCCGCTTTGAAAGCATATGACGTCACACCGCATGTTTCACGATATGAGGGCGCCACAAGTCGATATTTCGAGGGGAAGTCACGTGGCATTTTAAGAGATGATTTTAAAGGATTTATTTCCTCCCTATGTTTCAATTTCGCATTTAAATTATTGGGGAGTCAAAGATGGTAATAAAAACGGGTTGAAAATTTACAGAAACCGGAAGTGCGAATAGATTTTTAGAATATGATAAACGAACGCATAGATAAGGCAATTTGGGAGGTGCTTAGAAGCAATAAAGATATAGAGGGGACGTGGACTTTGTTACGGGATATCATTGTTAAAACTGTGATTGAAGTGTGTGGTAAGGCAGTGGCAGAAAGAAAGTCTGGCGATGCGGAATGATGAAATTGAGGCAGCCCGACAAGAAAAGGAAGATGCGTACGAAAGAACTTTGCACATCACAGTTCTTAGCGATGAGAAGAGGAATAGATTCAAAAATGATTACAGACACAAAAATGGGAAACTTAAACGGCTAGTCAAGGAAAGTAAGGATAAAATCAGAACACACGAATAAAATAAAATAAAAAACGACTTTGAAGGAACCGTTAAACTATTATATAATCAGATGAAGGAAAGTAAAAGTACAAAGTTTGTCAGCATGAGAAACAGCAAAGGTGAAATGCTGTCTGATATAGACGGGATAGTAGAGACTATATAGTAGAGAGGTATAACAATAATAATATCATTAAGCCCAGAGAAAGAAACTAGGGGTTCACTTAAGTATTTTTTGAACTTGGGCTCCAATAGAAACCTGGGAGACCCAGAAGGGTTCCTTCGGAGACACATGAATGAAGAAGATAATATTTTGTACTCGCATTCTCTTAATTAAATTATGTCCGTTAGAGTTCTATAACATGTGTGTTTTAACGTAAAAGTTATGTTATTAACTAGATAAAATGTCGAAGTGGGTAAAGCCAAAAATAGAATCTTTGGAAGAAGTTGCTATTAAAATTGGGTTCCTTTGGAGATCAAACTCGAGTCTCCATTGGAACAAATTTATCGTTTTGGGTTCCTTCTCAGCAAGACGGTTTCTTTTTTGTTGCAGCTCCTTAGGTACCAAAAATTGGTTCAAATAGAAACCCTTTTTTTTCTGTCCAAGAAAATTGTTGCAGATGATCCTATTTAATGCCTTTACCTACCTCAAGTTGAAGTTTCTCGCACACTTTTATCGAGCCTGTAATTGGCATTATCTCTTCAATAAGAATTACAGAGTGACGGTGCAACAAAATAACATGTGAGGATCTTAACGGCCTACTGAGAATGTGCATACGTGATTAATATCACGCCACAATTTGTATGTAGTACATCACATGCGAGTACACACGCGAAATTTATTCGTAACAGCCTTCACGTGCCACAGGACACAGGCGGCTGACGCAAACCAGTTTCTTCATTCAGTCATTCCAACCAGTGTGCAGTGCACTCTTCGCCTTGCACATACATGTGCACGTGACGTATTTGAGATAATTAACTACTTAAAGTGTCCATAGGAAAAAAAGAATCATTCAAATGACTTTCGCGACTCGGGCTTTACGAATATAAAATTATACACCAAGCAATTAATTATACTGTCCGAATGAGCTATTAAGTTCACCTTCAGACCACCCAGCGAATCATAAAGAGTTTTATCAGTAAATTATTTGTTATTAAAATTTTCAGGAGAGACAGAAACGTACCCAAAATTCGAATTTTCAATTTAGTTAGGAAGGGGCGTGCATAAATTGTGTAAAGTTTTTTTTTTCTGAAATTTTGAACCACATACGTGAGTTTTCATTCCCCTTCCCCCTCCCACAACCTATCATACGCAATTTTTGACGTCTGAATTTTGTTCGTTAATTTATTTAGGAGGCATATAATAATAATGCAAGACGATTTGAAGGGGGTTTGGTAAAATCTTACTGTTCCTTATGAATTAACAAAGTAATTCAATATATAAGTTGATATATAATTCAATATATACGTATAATTCAACTCTTAACCAAATAGTTGGATGTCCCACCAAATAGTTGCATTTGTAACCAATAAGGATGAATTTTCGATATAGAAGATTAATTTTCAACGAAACATATAAATTTTCAATCAAATATTTGAATTTTCAACCAGAAAAGATCAATTTTTAACCAAGAACGAAATAGTTACATTTTCTTTAAAGAAAATAATTTTTAAACAAACAAAAAAACTAATTTTTTTTGGGGAATATTATTTTTCATTTTTCTTGCAAACAATTCAAGCTATCGAGAAAGAGTAATAGGTATTTTTTTTAGAATTTTTCTAGATCTTTTAACTTTCATGTTATATGATTAAAAGAGGAAGAATTCCCAGGTCGAATAAAAAAGGACAATCCCAAAGACATGCGCTTGATTGGAAATTTTTAATCTTCAAGTAGGAATGATCAATTATTAACCAAAAACGGAATAGTTAAATTTTATTGAAAACAAATTAATTCTTAAATATAAAAACGAATTTTCAACGAAATAGTTCAATTTTTCTCCAAAGAAGTGAATTCTCAACTAAAAATATGAATCTTATAATTTACAATCAACGGGATGAAGTTTCAAATAAACTTATGAATATTCAACCAAAAAAACTTGCTTTTAAAGCAAGTGCTCCAATTTCCAACCATGAAGTTGAATTTTCAAACAAAAAAGATGAATTTTCAACAAAAAATGTAAAACGAAAAAGGTGAAGTTTCAAACAAGAAAATTGATTTTCTACTAAAAAAGACAACATTTTAACTAAGTACATAAGTTTTTAACCAAATAGTTGAATTTTCAAAAAGAAAGATTTATTTTTTACCAAAAGAGGCAAATTAAAAAAAAATATATAAATTAATTTTCAAAAGAAAATAATAATTTAACACCCTGAAAGACGAATCTTCAATAAAAGAGATTAATTTCCAACCAAATAGTTGAAGTATTAGCCAAATAGTTGATCTGCCAATCAAATAGTTGAATTTGCAACCAAATAATTGAATTTTCAACCAAATAGTTAAATTTTCAGTTATTGAAAGAAATGAATTTAAACCAAAAAAACAAAATTTCAACAAAGTCATTCAACTTTCAACCAAAGAGATGCCTTCAACTAAAATTATGAATCATTAACCAAATACATAAATTTTGAAGAAAGTAGTTTAATTATCAACCAAGGAGTTGAATTTTAAACAAAAAATGTAATGGTGGACATTTTCACCGGAAAAGATTTTAATTTTAAATAAAAAACAGTTGAATTAACCAAAAAGGACGAATTTTTAACAGAATACTGTAATCCTTAAATAAAATAGATACATTTTCAAACGAGCAGTTGAACTTTTAACAAAAAAGTCAATTTGATACCAAAAACGACACATTTTTAACAAAATACATGAATTTCTAACAGAACAGTGAAATTGGCTACTTGAAGAGATACTTTTTCAACCAAAATGGGAAAGTTAAATTTTCAGTTAAAAAATTAATTTTCAACAAACAAAAAACGAATTTTTAACAAAATAGTTTAATTTGCAACCAAAGAAATCAATTTTTAACAAGAAGGATGAATCTTCAACTAAAAAAAAAATGTTAACAAATTAGTTCAATTGTCGAACAGATATCTACATTTTCTACCGAATTTTTTAATTTTTGAGCCAAAAATACGATTTTTTTTACAAAATAGTTGATTATTCAACTTTGGCTGGACAATTCATCAATTTGACTGAAAACACAATTATTTGGTTGAAAAGTCGTATTGTTTGGATCAATTCAACTGCTTTTCATTCAAAATTAAAATACTTTTCAAAATTGAAACATATGTAATTTTAACTGCTGAAGTAATTTCAAGGCGATGGTATAAGTGATGAGTTTTCATTGGAAAAAGATGAGAAAAGAAGAGATATTCAAGTAACTAACACTTCTTTTTCGAAAATTGTCAATAACAGCAATATTGATGTGTTTACTTCCATCTTGGAAAGTAATTAATTTAAAAATATTTATAATGCACATAAGAATACGTTTTTCATTAGATGTAATCTTCAGAATAAGTTACGTATCCAATTATACTGATTAATATTTAACAACATAAATTACAATAATCATTATGAATATGAGTTTTTTTAATGACAAGTCTAATTGCAAGACCAAGGAGAAGTTATTAATTTACTTCAAGGAAAGGAAGTGAACCTCTTTTCTCAGGATGTGGGAAACATATTAAACGAATATTAAACATATTAAACGCCCGCCCATTAAATTTGGTTGCAGACTTTGAGTTCCATGTTCCACGTATTTGGTATTGCTTTTCACACGACTACACGTTCCATTTCGCACGTAGGCATTCCACTACAATTCAGTGAATGCATCTTCAAAACTTTAGTGACCACTTTGTGGATTTCTTTTTCGCTCGAGTACATTCACCTGACTAAAATGATGGAAAGTTTGTAAGGGAATAAATATCTCGTAATAATTGAATGGCTAGCCTGGTCTTTAAATTACGATATTTTCAGCAGATAAAAGTTGTTTATTTTCTGAATAAGTTTGATAAAAAAGTACAGAATTTGATTATATTTGAACGAAATGATTTTGTTTCTTCAAAGAAAATAATGGTAAATGTCTACGTTATTTTGATATTTTACGAGCGGACAATCATTAATTTCATATATAATATGCACAATTTTATAAATAAATTGAGGAATTTATTTTTGAACATCTAAGATTAGATTTTTCATTATATGTAATTACAAGAATTCAGCATCTAGGTATTTTTATTGACGTTATTTTCTGTTTTTCTAGAGTAGAAAAAATTATTGACGAAATTGTTAACAAATACGATGCTTATCATTACGGAATTTTCCGTAAGATTCCAGCAAGTATTTTGTTTTTACTCAATAGATTGACAAAAAAAAAAAATTGTACAAAAAAGCAAAATTTGTTCAAATCTTACAAATTTTTATGAAATATTTGTGAAATAATTGAAGTTATTGTAAAATCCTTTGAATCTATCTGAAACTTTTGCCTGCCAAATCTTTGAAGTCTTTGTGTCTTTGTGAAATTTTTTAAATCTATGTATGTGAATTATTTGATATTTTTTTGTAATCTTTGAAATCTTTGAGAAACCATTAAAATAATTGTGAAATCTTTGTGAAATCTTTATGAAATCTCTGCAAATCTTTGCGAAATATTTGAAATATTTTTCAAATATTTGGTGTTATTTATAAAATTATTGAAATCTTTGTGAAATATTTGGGCAATCATTGACGCCTTTGTAAAAACTTTTTAATCTACCCGAAATCTTTGTCAAAACTTTCAGACCTTTGTCAAATCTTTGTTCAATCTGTGAAATCTATCTGGAATCTTTGTGAAATAATTAAAGTCTTTATGAACTCTTTTAAATCTATCCGAAATCATTGAAATCTTTGTAAATATTTTTTAATCTTCGGGAAATCATTGCAATCTTTGTGAAACCTTCCTGAAAGCATTGAAACCTTCGCAAAATCTTATAAATCCATCTGAAATATTTACTAAAGCTTTGAAATTTTTGTGTATTTGTGAAGTCTTTTATATTCATCTGAAATCTTTGAGAAATAATTGAAATCTTTGTAAAATTTTTGTGAAATCTTTGTAAATTTTCGCGAAATATTTGAAATATTAGGTAATATTTATGAAATCTTTCGTAAATCATTGAAACTTTCGCGAAATCTGTGTGTATTTGTGAAATATTTTAAATTCATCTAAAATGTTTGGAATTTTTGTGAAATCTTTGAGAAATAATTCAAATCTTTGTAAAATGTTTCTTACATTTTTGGAAATCTTCGCGAAATATTTGAATTATTTTGGAAATATTAGGTAATATTTGTGAAATCTTTGGGAAGTCATTGAAGTATTTGTGAAATTTTTTCGAATCTGTCCGAAACCTTTGCTAAATATTTGAAATCTTTGTGTTATCTTTAACATCTTTGGGAAATAATTAAAATAATTGAAAGGTCGGATCGAAGAACGAGACGTACACTCGATTGCCCCTGAACGTTATGCAATCTCCCGACAATTCGCGCTTGTCCAGTTCGCCCGTGTTTACATTAAAAAAAAGGTACAAATCGTTGATTCTCAGAGAACTTACAGTGAGAAAGTTGTTCCGTAGGGATTACCGAATAAATCTGTGCAAGCAGCATATTATTTCGTTTTGTATATCACAAATATCTTTGAGGTAAGTGTGTAAAATTTTCAACATTTTTCATACACAACCTATATGCAGTAACGGCAATTGTTTCCTCAGCGTGCATCATTTCGTTTTACTCAGCTCGTGATATCTTGTGATATAAAAAACGAAATTATATGCTGCTTGCGCAGATTTATTCGTTAATCCCTACGGAACAACTTTCTCACTGGAAGTTCTCTGAGAATCAACGATTTATACCTTTTTTTTTAAATGTAAACACGGGCGAACGGGACAAGCGGGAATTGTCGGGAGATTGCACAACGTTCAGGGCGATCCGAGCGCACGTCCCATTCTTCGATCCGACCCTTCAATTGTGAAATTGTTGTAAAATCTTTCTGAAATCTTTGGGCAATCACTGATGCCTTTGTGAAAACGTTTAAATCTATCCGAAATCTTTGTCAAATCTTTGTTCGATCTTTGAAATCTATCTGGAATCTTTGTGGAATAATTAAAGCTTTTATGAACTCTTTGAAATCCACCCGAAATATTTGAAACCTTTGTGAAATTTTTTTAATCTTTGGAAAATCATTGAAATCTTTGTGAAACCTTTGTGAAATCTTTGGAAATCTTTGTAATCTTGATGAAATCTTTGAAATCGTTGGGAAATCATTGAAAACTTCGCGAAAGCTTATAAATCTATCCGAAATATTTACCAAATCTTTGAGATCTTTGTGTATTTGTGTACTCTTTTAAATTCATGCGAAATATTCGATTTGTTGTTTTTGTGTTATTTTTTACAGTACTTTAGAGTCCCTGGAGTAAGTTCCTCGAAGACAGGAGATTGAACCAATGCACCAGGTGTAAAAAACACATCTTCTCCGGGGAAGTCTGGGTTTTACAGTACTTTAGGGTCCCTGAAGGGAGTTCCTCGAAGGCACGAGATTGAACCAATGCATCAGGTGTAAAAAAACACATCTTCTCCAGGGAAGTCTGGGTTTTACAGTACTTTAAGGTCCCTGGAGTAAGTTTTTCGGAGACACGAGATTGAACCAATACATCAGGTGTAAGAAACACATCTTCTCCGTGGAAATCTGATGTTTTACAGTACTTTAGGGTTCCTGGAGTAAGTTCGTTGAAGACACGAGATTGAACCAATGCACCAGCTGTAAGAAACACATCATCTTCGGGGAAATCTAATTTTTTACAGTTCTTTAGGGTTCCTGGAGTAAGTTTTTCGGATACACGAGATTGAACCAATCCACCAGGTGTAAAAAACACATCTTCTCCGGGGAAGTCCGGGTTTCCCAGTACTTCAGTGTCCCTGCAGTCAGTTTCACGGAAACACGAGATTGAACCAATGCCCCAGGTGTAAAAAACACATCTTCTCCGGGAAAGTCTGGTTTTTACAATACTCAAAGATCCCTGGAGTAAGTTCCTCGACGACACAAGATCCAAGGAATGCTCTGGGTGTAAAAAACACATCTTCTCCTGAAAAGTCTGGCTTTGACAGGACTTTCGGGTGCTTAGAGTGGGTTCCTCGATGACACAAGATCCAGCCAATGTTCTGGTTTTTACAGTGCTTCATGATGCCTGGAGCGGGTTTCTCGACGACAGGAGATTTAACCAATGCCCCAGGTGTGCAAAAGCGCATCTTCTTCGGGGAAGTCTGGTTCAATCTCGTGTCCTCGAGGAACTTACTTCAGGGACCTTAAAGTGCTGTAAAAAGCAGACTTCCCGGGGAAGATGTGTTTTTTACACCTGGGGCATTGGTTCAATCTCGTGTCTTCGAGGATCTTACTCCAGGGATTATCCACTTGGTTCAACTTCAAGTTGATCTCCTTCCAAGAAGAATGAAAAAAAAGAGAGGTATAAAAGATCTTCGAAGGGATGAATTAAAAATTTTTAAATATAATTCTTTTTCGGGTTTCAATCGCGTGCGAAACTATGAATGTTGCCGACGTTTCGTGAACATTGCAGTTCACTTCTCACTTCAAGAAAGGTAATTTTCCGTTTTGTTCAATTTCCAGAGTGAATTGGATATTAGGGTGTATGTGATTGATGAAATCGAAATATTTGTTTAGATCGTCTAGTCCATATCTCCAGATGACAAAAGTGTCGTCAACGTAACGGCAGCAAAATTCCGGTTTAAGCTTGGATTTCTTAAAGATTTTAGTTTCTAGATTTTCCATAAAAATGTTGGCTTATACAGGCGAGATTGGAGATCCCATTGCTGCTCCTGAGGTTTGTTTGTAGAATTGGTTATTAAAAGAGAAATAGGTATTAGTGAGACAGTGTTCTATTAAAGGTGTGAGATTGGAGGGGAAGTTTGCAAATGATTTAATAATATCGATTGTATCAGAGATTGGTACTTTTGTAAAGAGAGATACTACGTCGAAACTCACTAGGATGTCTTGGGGTCGAATGTGAATCTGTTGTATTTTTCTGATGAGGTCAAAAAGTTTTGGACGTGTGTGATAGAGTTTTCTGTGAAAGGCTTAAGTTTTTTGGCGAGAAAGCGTGCAAGTTTGTAAGTTGGTGAGTTTATTGCGCTGACGATTGGTCTGTGTGGGATGTTGTTTTTGTGAATTTTTGAGAGTCTGTAAAGTTGTGGAGAGATGGGATTAGTAGGTTTTAATTTAGATATTGTATCGCTGTCAAGATTTGAGTCTTTTAGGAGTCTTTTTATTCTTCTGGCTATTGTTTTTGTGGGGTCTTTTTTAAGTTTTTTATATGTATCGTCAGTAAGAAGGTCCATGATTTTGTTGTTATAGCCTTCTTCATTCATTATTACTGTTGTGCTGCCTTTGTCTGCGGGTAATATTATGATGTCTTTATTCTGATTGAGTTCTTTAATAGCTGTTTTGTCTTGTTTTGTTAAGTTTGAGGAGGGAAGTTGGGCTTCGCGTAAAATGTTGGCTGTCCTACGCCGTATGTCATTCGCTTTCACAGGTGGAAGGGTATATATTGTGGATTCCAAATTACTGATGATTCCTTCTGTTGGGATTTTGGAGGGAGCGACTGCAAAATTATGTCCTTTAGATAAGGCTGAAATCATTTCATTGGTGAGAGGATGGTTAGAGATGTTTTTTTACTGTATTAGTTAATGGTGCGTGCTTTACTGGAAGTAATTTGTCAAATTAAATTTTTTGTTTCTTAGTGCAAAAATCTTTAATCCGTTGGGATTGGTCAAATGATATGCGGTCCAATGTGGACCAAATATCAAATCTGAGAGTGTTCGATAGGAAACGGTGAAGTTTTAATAGTTTCTTGGAGGTATTCTCCAAGGCAAATATGGTATTTTGTATCTTTTCTTTTAAGAGAAGCAAACTTGTTTTATGTAGAATTGATTTGGATTTAGATGTTCCCAAATGGGTTTTCAACTGTAAGAATTTCGGGACGATGTTATTGTCCCTACAACGTTTTAAGAAAGCTAAAGATGTTAGTAGCTTAGCTTGAGAAGACCTGAGCTTACTGAAAGTGTCAGTTTTAGTAAGAAAACTCTACCCGTAGAGTTCTTTAATAATAGATTTAATACTTTCATGATGATTCATTATAATAACTTTAAATTTGAAATGAAAAATGTAAAGATTTTTCGGGTTTCTATCGTGTGCGAAACTATGAATGTTGCCGACGTTTCGTGAACATTGCAGTTCACTTCTTCAGGGCTGACCTGAAAACTGAAGTTTCAGGTTATGTTGTTCTTATATGTGTATTCTCTACGATGCCTGTGATTGGCCAGAGCGCCCATGGTTTGTAATTATTTGTGTAGATACAGGGAAAAGATAACTTAACGTTGTACTTAAATCTTAAATATTTTACTTTGAAATTGGTGAAATAAATATTTGTACATTTTGTATTGGTAAGATTAAAAATAAAATTCCTCAAGTTTGAATATTTCAACTCTGCAGTTGATCAACTTGGAATATTCCCTTGAATATACCATTTTTTAATTCTTTGATTTTGTATATTTCAATTGAAAAGTGCTCCCTTTCTAATACTTTTTTTTTAAGTAGGGTCGGTCCACCGGTTTTGGCCACTGCTCCTCTTGTGGCCACTAGCACAATTTCCGTAATTTATTACGGTTCCGCTGGCTCTACTGCGTGCTGACGAACGCAATTTTGACGCGTGAATTTGTTAAAAGATATAAATTTATTCAGAAGTGGTCCAAAGCTTCAAGTATCTTCTCTTAAAATTTAAGGATGTAAGACTGTAGCAATATGATTATTTGTGAGTTAAAAATTAGTTAAACAGATAAGTATAGTTTTATAGGTTAGTTTACACTCAAACTGTGATTTAATATTAAACAAAGTTGAAGATGAATTAATTTTTATTAAATAAAATGGAATGGCTAAAAGTGGAACATATTTATAGATCTTTTCCAGAATATTGATCCACCTTTACCATCAAATTTGAATATTCGAAAATTGAGATTAAGCTCAACCCAAAAGTGCTGGCATATCCAGTTTCTCTTTTTTCATGTTTCGCAGATGCCCCCAGTTATTTTAAGCCACGATAGATAAAAATCGTACTACGACTTTTTGAGAAAAACGATCTTTTCCGCAAATAAAAATCTCATTTTTGTCAACAATTACGCAAAATATGAATATGCCGTTCATGATTCGAAATTGTTTGCAAATGATAAATATTTTTAATAGTTTGTGTAGTTTTCTTTGTATTCAATATTCTTCACTTAACGCTACCACGTCCTTTAATTCCAAAATTATAATTTCTCACCTCTCAAATTATTGTTATGACCAAAACGGGTGAAAGACGTGGCCAAAAGTAGCAAAAACTAGAAAGCATAGTTTTTTCAATTTTCTCATTTTTTCAATTTGTTAATACATTTTTTTATTAATGGTCGGCTGAAGTTCGTAAACGACGTCCTTCAAGAAATATATTGAATCAGATACTTTTATTTGAAACGTAATAGTTAACCAATTATAAGCGTTCAAAGTTGGCAAATTTCTTGAAGTGGCCAAAACCGGTGCACCGACCCTGCTATACATTTTTTAATTGTTCCAATTTTATATTAAATACAAATTTCTGACTCCGATTTTCACATTTTCAACATTCAAAAAAAAATTCAGCTTTAAATTTGTCTAATAGTTTATTTATAATTGACTATAGTTTTCAACAATTGAAAGTTGTTTCACTTATATCTTATTATCTTTGTACCACAATATCTTTTTTTATTTTGTACTTTATTGATTTATGAATGATTTATATACGTGTTTCAGTATTTTACTTATATGTCTTCCCCTACATTATAACTGTAACAAAAAATTGAATTTTGGATTAAAAAAATATAAAAAACATCCTAAATTAAAATTTTTTAAAGATAAATAATCATTATAGATTCATCACTGTATGTTAAATAAAGAAACTTTTCACTACACACGGTAGAATATTCTAGATTTGAGTAGAATCATTTTGTAAAATGAAAAGTGGTAGTTTGCGGGAAAGAGAAATTTCCTCATTTTTCAGTCAACATTAACCCGTTTCTCCGGACTTTTTAAACTAACATAGAGTTTTAAATGGGAAGAGCTTAATTTTCAAAAAAAATGGAAAGAAGAACTACTTGTCATTAATTTTTTCTGAATTAAACTTAGTCGCCTCTTAAGGAATATTCAAGAAATATTTTACATGTAATAACTTCTAATTTTGCCCCATTCAATACCCTTGTATTGTGCCCGGAAAATGCTCTAAAAATTGAAAATAGCAGGTTTTAGCAAAATTCATACTAACGACGGTATTTTTTTTGCATTTTTCAACATAAATAATTGTATACGCCGCAGGCATGATTCGGGCGTATTACGTGCCTGTTTTCAGGAACTTAAGTAGCCCTTTATGGGTCAGTGGTGGGAGCAGTACAATAATGGCCTCATTATTGTACTGTACAATATTGGGGCCATTATTGTAGTGCTCCCACCACTATCCACCATCCATTATAGTCCACGTATCATTGGAGCATTGAAGAAATACTTATCGTACATGATAAACCTACAGATAAAGGGGGAGGTACAAAGGGGCCTCGGGGGTGGGTTGGGTTGGGAGGGGTGATGGTGGGAGGGGGGAAGGGGTTAAATTTTTAAAATTTTTTAAAAATTTGAGAATTTTGAAATTTTTTTGAAAATTTCAGAAATTTTCAAAAATTTTGAAAATTTTTGAAATTTTTGGAAATTTTTGAAAATTCAAGAAATTCTTGAAAATTATCGATATTTTCAAAAATTACACAAATCCCCCAAAAAATTTCAAATTTTCAAAAATATCCAAAATTTTCATATTTTTCAAAAATTTTGAGACAAGCAAATATTAACCGGCTCAGTAAAAATCTTGTTAACCGGCGCTAAAAGTGAATTGTACCGATTCGACTCGCCACGTCAGACCTCCCGTGTGATACATGATAATCGGGGGCAAAAAACTTGCAAATCATGCCCTTGGTGTATAAAGTATAATGTGCACCATGGAACTACGTCGGTCATTACGCCTTGTGTGCTTGCAATACTCGTCTCCGCCTCGCGCTTCGCGCTCGTCTACGACTTGTATTGCAAACGCACACGCGGCGTATAATGACCGACTTAAGTTCCTTGGCGCACAATGTACTATTGTTCAATACCCGCGATGGAAATGCAACTTCGGAGGCTTGTCTCGAGACGACGAAGTTGTCGATTCCTCAACTGAATCAGTGGTCGAAGTGAGTTTACTTTTCCAATTAGTGGGAAAAGTACTCACTTTGATCACTGTGACGTCATCAGTTGAGAAATCGATAACTTCGTCGCCTCTCAACGAACTCTTCCGCCGCATTTCCATCGCGAGTATCTGACAAAGTATTATGTGAACCTAGTGGGAGACGGCGAATCGACTCGTGTGATTGCCGAGCTCGCTCCGCTCGCGCGGCAAACTTCGCACTCGTCTAGAATCACCAAATTCTCCCACTCGATGCACAATATACTATTTATTCGATAAGTGAGAAGTTACGAAGTATTATTAACTAATTTTTATTTGTTTAAACAATTATTATTTACATACCCCACAAGCATTTATCTTGGGCCCGCGTCTTAGAAGAGAGAAAATTGGATTTAATTTTATAAAACACGAAAATTCGCATTGTTCTGAAATAACGAGTTCTTTGCAAAAACGATAAAAAATTTCTAAGCACTTTTCTTTCTTTTGCTTTTTTTTAATTTACGCTAAAATATTAATAATTTTTCGGCAAATTTCAAAAGCGAACGAAAGGAATCAGGGTCAAGAGGATCAAATTTTTTATAAAGTGCGTCATCAACTTTGAAAGCTATAATACTCATTGTTACGTCGTAACAATTATCTATATATGTATATCGTGTAACCTTTACATCTTTCTGTAATTTCTTATTTTTTGTAGATTTGTACAATTCTCACGTTCAGCTTGCACAGATTTGTACCCCCCGTTAACCGGTTGGCAGCTTCCCCGGTATTGTCTATCGCCGTCTCTAAATGTTCAGGGTTGCCATGGTCAAAAACCATTTTCCAAGTTTCAAATCTACCTGCATTTTCTGGCAACATCGGAATTGACCGATTTAGGAAAATGCACTCATCTCTCTGCACCGACTCCTCAGTCTTGAACTACCCTCCGCCGAGCGAACACCAAAATTATTTTGACCTCGGTCGTGATCTTACTATTTGTACCGCATAGAGTAGAGTTCCTCAAAATTAATGTCCTCATAAATATAGTGAATAAACTGTCTTCTTAATATGATTCGAGTTATTTCAATTTTATTTACAATGACACAACTAAACACTCATAACTTAGTACACAAATTTATATCGTTTAATCTGTGAAATATGTGTCTTCCAAAATTCCCTAGGTAGGAACAATTCTTGAAAATGCGGTCAAGTGGAGGTGGATTACTCGGAAATCGAATTACTCTGGATTGCCTTTATATGGGGACGGCGATTTGTCAAGCTCAGCTTAGGGGGCAGCACTGGGAGTGGAGATATACCTTGTACGCGGGCATAAGGCATTATTCACAGTTTCCATAGTTTTTTTTTTTATTTAGAAAGCGATTTGCTTCTTTATTTTTACACCAAAATGCCACATGCATACCTGTCATTTCCAAAATAGTGCTTTAAGCTTTCACCTCAACGCTGCGTTATGAAAGATTGATATTTTTCGAATAGCAGACATTAGCACCGTTGGAACCGTCGTCTTGTGTATCTCCACGCGCACTAGCGACCCTAGCAGCCGCAAATGTCAGTCGCCGTCCCCATACAGAATTACTCTAGGTTACCTAAGATTACGTCGAATTGCATAGGATTATTCTCGACTATAAACAATTATAGTGGATTACTCCGCCTAAACTAGGATGACGTGAAATTTTAACCAAAACGGAGTACTTTTTAATAAAATTGTTCAATTTTCAAGAACATGTATAAACTTTAAACCAAATAGTTGAATGTTCAACTAAGAAGGTTAATGTTCTACCTAAGAAGATGAATTTGCAACAAAATACATACTTTTTGAGCTAACTAGTTGAATTTCCAGCTGAAAAAGATAAATCTTCAGCCTATATAATTAAATTTCCCTAAAAAAGTATAAATTTTCCACGAAGAACGAAATAATTGAATCTTTTCTTAAAAAATTAATTTTAAATTTAAAAAAAAACGAATTTCCAACAAAATAGTTCAATAATTTTCAATTAGGGAGATGAATTTTCAACTATATGGAAGAATCTTCAAACACAAATTTGATTTTTTTTTAACAAAATACCAAAACATTCAACTAAAAAAGATTATTTTCGACAAAACATGTAATATTTACATCTTCATTTTCAAAAATTGATTTTTTTCATCAAATAGTTTTTTAATAAAATAGTTATATTTTCAAACAAACAAATAAATTTTTAACAGAAATGTTACATTTCCAACAAAAAAATAAATTTTTAACAAAGTAGTTCAACTTTCTATAATCAATGCAAGTTGAATTTTCAACCCAGAAGAATGAATTTTTAACCAAGAAAATTAATTGTCTATCAAAGAAGACACATTTTCAACAACAAAAAAAGTTCATTTTCATCCAAAAAGTTAAATTTTATACAAAAGTAGTTGAATTTTTAATCCAAAAAGCTGTGTTTCTAACAAAACACATGGAGTTTTCAAAACCCATTTTCAATTGGGAAAATTAATTTTTCACAAAAACAAGTAGTCCAAGTAGCCGCCAAACACCTACAAGGAATGATTTCGTAGATTTAGTGTTTATATTTTTGGCCCCATGTCTATTTGAGGCCCCATATCCATATTGGTTCCTTGGTCAGTTTTAGGCACTATGCCCGTATTGGGTCCTATGCCAGTTTTGGACCCTATGTCCATACTGGGTCGTACGACGGACGGACACCCGACCGAAGCTATGAGGGTTTCTGCCCGGGACTACGAAACCCTAAAAAAACAAAGTACTCAATTTTTCAAACAAAGAGATGAATAATGATGAATAGTTGAAGTGATGAATAGTTAACTTTTCTGTTACAAAAAAAAATGAATTTTCAGACACATAGTTGTATTTCTAATAAAGTAGTTCAGTTTTTCACCAAAAAGATGAATTTTCTACCAAAAATAATGAAAAAAATGCATGAAATTTCTACTATAAAAGACGAATATTCACCAAAAATA
The DNA here is from genome assembly GCA_932178445.1 of Andricus quercusramuli. Lineage (NCBI taxonomy): Eukaryota > Metazoa > Arthropoda > Insecta > Hymenoptera > Cynipidae > Andricus > Andricus quercusramuli. The sequence continues at coordinate 68,720 of CAKNXH010061860.1, read as the reverse complement.
AAATAGTTTAATTTTTAGTTATGAAAAAAAAAGTTTAACAAAAAAAACGGGGTTTCAATTAATTAGTTGAATTTTAAACCAAAATAGTTTGATTTTCAACTAAAAAGATGAATTTTCAGTATAATAGATGAATTTTCAGACAAATAGTTGTATTTTCAACAAAATAGTTCAGTTTTTGACCAAAAAGATGAATTTTCTACGAAAAATAATAAAATTTAAAAAGAGTACATGAAATTTCAACTATGAAAGACAAATATTCACCGACAATAAAATAGTTTAATTTTTAGTTACAAAAAGAAAGCATTTTAACAAAAAAAAAAACGGGTTTTCAATGAAGTAGATAAATTTTCAACCCAACCAGTTTTTTTTTCATTTAGGGAAATTAATTTTCAACAAAAAAGGCAACAAATCTGCAACAAAACAGTTGAAAACTACTTGGATAACCTATGCAAAAAATTATGAAGTAACTGGATTAGTCTGGATTACAAGTGGATTACTTGGATTATCTGAATTACTCCGAATTATCTGTATTCAAAATGGATTACTCTGGATGAAGAACAGGATTACTCCATATGAGATATAGATTGCAAGTGGATTACTCTGAATTTCTGTGGATTACAAATGGATTGGTCTGGATTAGAACTGGACTACTGCCGATTACAAGAGAATTACCTCGGCTTAGCCTGGATTATCCCTGTATTAGATAGAAAAAACCCCTCAATTTCAGGATTTTGTCCGTGAGTTAATTTGAAAGTCTTATTCATCAAGAAACTCTGATCTTTCTGATAAAAAATCGTTTTTACAGAGAATTAAGTTTTGATGTTTGACGAGATGTTACAGAACGTGCTTTCTCGAATGTTCGTTCTCTCGTTTACGGAATCTCTGTCTCTCTCGTGTTCTGCGGGTAGAGAAAATAATTTAGTCGTCCGCTCGTCCGTCATCGTGGAAGGCGTGCGAGACTGATTGATCTCGGCGCGTGCAACATGATTAGGTTGGTTAGGCAGACAGCGCGACGCCGTTTATTTGCGTCTCGACGGCCAGCACACAGGTGTTCGAATCCTGAGCTTTTGGCGCTTTCGGATTCGGGCGAGAAGCCATGTCATTTGTCCGTTAACCATTAACCGTTAATGAAACAAATATTCAAAATAACCGAACAATTCTATAGTTCAATCCCTCAAATCAATGGTAGTATACAAATTCGGATAAATAATATAGAATAGAGAGCGAGGTGGTTTGGTTGTCTTCTTTCTTTTTTCCTCCCTTTTTTTCAATTGTCATATGACTGTTTCTAATGAGCCGATTACGATGTTGTTCAGAAACATATTTTTCTTATTTTACCTCCTTTTGTGCAATTATGCTACACAAATTGACTTTCTTGAGTATATGTTGTGAATTTTTTTCTTTTTAAACATAGTTCTTTTTAGGTCTTCTTGTGGAATTTTGTTACACAGTTTGACTTTTTAAAAGTATTTTTAACTAGACTTCAGTTCTTTGTACTGTTTCAAAAGTTCGATTCTTGGTCAACTCTAAAAAATGTGTTAATCCTTTTCTAAGAAATTGATGTGTCACGAAAATCTTGAACGTATTGTTATCGCTTTTACGCGATGCCAATTGGAAAAAGAAGTATATTAACATTTTTATTTGACACGAGCAAAAGTAAATTTATTGTCAAATATAAATACAAATTTGTATTTTGACAATAACAGAGTTGCTACAGAATCCCAATTTTTAAATTCCCTGACTATCCATGATATTTCCCTGATCAATTTTTCATTTTACCTACCTGTTCTAAACTTTTCTTTCGGGTATGAAAACAACCTTATTCCTAGAATATCAATAATGTTGATGCAAAAAAAAAAATTTTTATAAATTCATTTTAATCATTTTTAGTGATATCAGTTATACAGAATTTCATAAGGGGTCATCCACAAACTATGTAAGACATACGTGAAATACATGAATTTTCCACCAAAAAGTTGAGTTTTCAACTCAAAAATACAACATCTGAACTAAAAATCGAAGAATTAAATTTTCTAGTTAAGACAATCTTGAACTATGAAAAAAGGAATTTTCAACATAATAGTTAAATTTTGAACGAAAGTGATGAATCTTCGATTGAAAAAATGAATGCTCAACCAAAGTGTAATATTTCATATTTCTACCAAAAAAAATTCAAATTTTTAATCAAAGACAGTTGAAGTTAACCAAAAATACGAATTTCTGAAAAAATTAGTTGAATCTTAAACCAAAACAGACTAATTTTCAAAACAAAATGAAGAATTTTCAACAAAAGTGTTAAATTTTCACCAAGAAGGATTCTTCAGTCAAGAAAAAAAAATCACATCCAAAAAACATGAATTTTCAATCTCATAGTTAAATTTTCAACCTAAGAAGTACATTTCTACCTAACAAGATGAAGATTCAACTAATGAGACGACTTTCATACCAAAAACACGAATTTTCAACAAAAGGGTAGAATTTTCACCTAAAACAGATACATTTTCAACTAATAAAATAATAGGTAAATTTTCAGTAAAAAAATTAATTTTCAGTAAAGAAATTAATTACCAAACAAATAAAATAAATTTTCAAGGAATTAGTTCATTTTCAGCTAAAGAAGTTAATCTTTAATTTTTAAAAACGGGTTTTCAATGAAACAAATGAATTTTAAACCGAAAATATATATTTTCAACCCAGAAGATTAATTTTCTATCAATATGATTAAATTTTATTAAAATACATGAATTTTCAACCAAATATTTGGATTTCAAAAGGAATTTTCCATCCAATAGTTAAATTTTCACCCAAAGAAATGAATTTTCGTCCAAAAAGATGAATTGCAAGAATATTAATATTCTACCGCAAAAGACCAATTGTCAAAAAAATACAGGAATTTTCAACCAAATAGTTGAATTTTCAAACAAATAGTTGTATTTTCAACTGAGCAAAATAAATTAATAAGCAAATATGGAATAGTTAAAGTTTCATAAAAAAGTTCATCTTAAATCCAATAAAATAATTGTCAAAAAACAGTTGAAATTTTCAAAAAAAAAGAGTTTCAACTAAAATGATGAATGATCGACCAGAAAATGAAAATTTGTTTACCAAGTTTTAATGAATGTATGTGACAAATAAGTTCGAAAAGGAGTTAAATGAAATCTTACTAATTTCTAACTAAGAAAGTGTCTACCAATGTAAATTAACAATCGAACTAATGTTTTCTTGAATTCAATAGAATACAAAAGAATTGGATGAAATTTATGACAATTCCAGGTGAATTTGAACTAATTCGAGTTTATGAGAATGCAAAACAATTCAAGTTAAATTTAAAATAATTCAAATGAATTGAAAAATCCAAAAAGTTTTCTCGATTTCAGCAAAACTGAAGTTAATTAAGAATAACTTAAAGGGATCCGAAAGACTCTGATAAAATTGATAAAAATTTGAGTGAACTTAACAAAATTTGAAGCTTCAAAAAAATTCCATCGAACTGGATGGCCATGGATGAATTAATAAAAATGTAAATTAAATTTAAATGTATTCAAATTAAATTTAATGAGTATAAAATATTCCGTTGATTTCAGTATGAATTTAAAATAATTCAAGTGAATGAACCAACATTTTTAAAATAAAAAAGATTCCATTGAATTCAGAAAAATGGGAATGAATAGAATTAGTGAATAACCATCTGATTATATTCATAAGAATTCAAGATGAGTTCATAAAAATAAAAAATCCAAAAAAGATCCATTGAATTTAGTGTACTTCAAGGGAACTCCAAGGAATTCTAAAGAATTGAAGAAAATTCAGAAATTGAACAAAAATGCAATAAACCAAATAGCGGTTATTCGTTGGATTTCTTTGGTCATGCATTGAAAGAAAATTAACTAAAGTTGTCGTTTCATTTGGAAAAGTGATTTGAGAACAAAAAAATACTAAAAGTGACTTAAGCGACTATGTGCCAGCCCTGCTTATAGAAAATACGAATTGAATTCAAATAGTCGAATTTATTTTTTACGTTTTTAAATTTCAAAGAAATATGGAAATTACGTTGTTGGATTTTGTCAGATGCGTCGAGTCACATTTTCTTGATAAGAAAAGAAATTTGTTAATTTTCAAGAATATTATGTGAATCAAAAGAATTACGTCATTCACAAATAATTTATGGGAGGTTTCTCACTATGATTAGACTAATGAGAGTAACTTCTGTAAATCACATATAACGTTCTCAAATCATTTAAGATTTTCTGTAAAATTCATAAAAGATTTATCATATTTTCATGAAAAAGGAATAATTTAAAGCGCCCAAAAAAGATTCGTGAAACTAGGTTTTTCTAAGATTGGATGACTGAAATTAGTATGATCCAGTTTAGCAAATGAGTTATCAGAAAATTGAAAGTACTCGATATTGATGACGTCTAATATTGAAATGATTCCAAATTGAAAATAAAAAGGATGAAAAGTCAATGAATTTGAACGCCTACTATTTGGAAGAATCCCAACTGTGAAGGCTCTGAATCCAAGAGTGCAACTCTAATTCAAAAGCTACAAAATTCAGACAATCTTTGAAAGCATTTAGATTTTCTCCTCTTATATATAGTCAGCCGATAGGTAAACAAGCCGTTGAGTTTCGCGCATTCAAATATATGCCGTTTCCTTTATAACTCTCTTTTTTCTTCCGCGATTAAAATTATTTTCTTTCATCTTAAGGAGGTGGAAATTATGAGCTCAGACACACTTTACAAGGTCTAGACTCATTGGGATTTACTGCTTTAGCACACGTTTTATCGTTCTTTCATATCACGGATATGAAAATCTTTATCGCGACAACGGTTTTAGATTTGGATAACAATTATTTTCGGATATACTCGTAATATAAATTTATAGTGGATTTGATTTCAATCACATTCTTAAGAAATTGAGTCCTTCGTTGTGTAGAAAGGGAAACAAATTGCTGATGATATGGGCACTGATGCACACATTAAAATTGTTATGTTATTTATCTTTTCACTGAAGGACATAAGTATACTCAAAATATATTTATTATATATAAATCTATTAAGTATCGCATTTTTATCAAGGTAAATTAGAGGAGATTGTTAGGCGATCAATTTGTGGAGCATTAGCAAAATGATACTCAGGTTCTGGATTCTCGCCAGACACCAAAGTGCAGATGCAAGTTTTGTACTATTTATTTTGCACAACAGATGTACATGTCTTAAAACAATTTTCAAAAAGAGGTTTATAAACATATCACACGAAAAAATAACATGAAAAAGAAAATAAAACATAGTAGGTGGTCCCGAAGTGCCATTAATTTTGGCATCAAAACGTGAGAATTGAGAATATGAAAGATTGAGACAGATGAAATAAAAAATTGCAGATAAATAGTCATCTTTTTTCAATCGTGAGAATATTGAAAATTGGCACATAATATGCAACTAAAAACAGGATTTTGTGAAGCTGCAGACAGTAAGTGTTGCACTCGAGACTGAAAATGATGCAACTAAGTTAAAGGTGAATGTATTCTAACTGTGACAAGAGAAATAGTGCAACTTGTATCTTGGCAAGAGTCAAAGGTAATTTCTACTGATGACTTATTATAATTGTCGAGTGATGAGTAATTTGACAGGTAAAAAAAGTCTCTCATAGTCAAATATACTCAAGAACTAAAAATAATGTCGGCTTTTTCATTAATATTTCATTCCATTAATGCGTCCGTATTTCACATCAACATAAAACATCTTTCTTCTATTCATATTAATTACAATAAGTGTATAAAAAAATAATTTGCGATATCAAGAAGTATATTCTTATTTTTTAAATATTATTTGTTGTATTTAATGAAAATCTTTTGATATGAACTATTTATAATATTTTGCCTCGTATTTTGTAAGTCAAAGTAACAATTAGAACTGCTTCTCGAGGCTTAGAATATGAAGATTAAAATGTTAGTATTATTCTTTATAATATTATTAGAACATTTTGCGCGCTACGAACGCACTAATTACCCCTGCTTTGCAAAAAAAAAAACTCGATCTATTTTCCAACATTTTGTTATAGACTATATAAGATACCACTTCATCATCTACTGACATTTTGAATAAAGATTCCAGCGAAAAAATTCCAGTAACTTCCATTTGAATGACACCATTTTTTTATTTACTGACAATTCTTTGAAATTGGCAGATTATTTTTGTCACTATTTTAATTCGATTTGAATTTTCTACAAGATTTCGTTTACCACGTTGTCCATGATGAAACTGAGAAACATTCAAGATCTATAATGTAACATTTTAATTTATAAAAACAGACGCATTCAACAGTATTTCAATTTATATTTGATATGAGCACAAGTAACGTAATTTGTCAGATAACAGTCAAAATGCTATTTTTACAATAAATTAAAAATAACCATCGAGGGGTTAACAACTCGTGAAGACAGGTGTATACTGAAATCACTTAAAGTCAGTGCACACTCCATCGGTCGAGTTGTGAACCCCTCCATAACCATTCTTCTATATTTTTATTTCATTATTTACATGTAAATAATTATTTCGGAAAACTACACTTTAACACAAACTGTTAATTCTTGCTACTTCTATTAAAAATGTGAGCTTACTTTGACATTTTAATTGATCTTACAATATGACAAATTTCACTTAAAAACTTGACACTTTAGAGGTATTCCATATTTTCCAGAATAAATACCCCTTAGAAAGAAAAAGGGAAAAAACTAGCAATCACAGGGTATTTAAATCAGTTCTTGTTTGCATCATCATGGAAATTTGACGTAGGTCCCAGGATTACTCTCCCAATATAACTATTTGATGAAATTTTTCAGATTTTCGCTATACACGAATAGCGATTAAAAAACCTTTTTTGGTTGAAAATTCAACTACTCAGTTGAAAGTGGAACTACTTTCTTAAAAACTTATTTTTCTGCTAATGATTTATCACCATATTTGGAAACCCTTGTCTTTTGTTTAAAACCTAATCATTTTCTTATCATTTGTTTCTTTAAATTATCTTTTTCAACTGAAAGTTTAAATATTCCATGTTTGAACACTTATCTTCTTCAGTTGAAAATTCAACTATTTGCTTGAAAATTTCTGTATTTTCTTGAAAATTTGTTTTATGTGGTAGAAAATTAATCTTCTTTTTGACTAATTCATTTTTTTGGTTAAAAATTCATGTACATATTTTGTTAAAAATCAATCTCTTGTGGTTAAAAATTAATTTCTCTGGTTTGAAAATTAGTTGTTTTTTTAATTGGAAATATATTCTTTCAACTGGAAATTTAACTACTGCATGTTGGTTAAAAACTTATTTTCTTTAGTTAAAAATTGAACTATTCAGTTAGAAATTCCTATATTTTGTTGAAACATTATTTTTTGTGGTGGAATATTAATTTTCTTGGTGACTAATTCGCCTCTTTGGTTGTAAATTCAGTTCTCCGTTGAAAATTTAACTATTAGGTTAAAAATTCCTTTAAAAATTCAAATATTTGGTTGAAAATTCATGTATTTTGTTAAACATTAATCTTTTCGGTAGAAAAATAATCAGTCTCGTTGAAAATTCATTGCTTTGGTTGAAAATTAGTTTCTTCATTTGAAATTAATTTTTTTAAACTGAACATTACATTGTTTCGTTGAAAATTTATCTCATTTAGTTTGAAAATTATTTCAAACGACTGAAAATTAAACTATTCTATTCTTGGTTGGAAATTTATCTTTTCAAGTTGAAAATTCCCTTATTTGGTTGAAAAGTCGTATTTTTTAGTTGAAAATCAAATAATTTTGTTATGAAAGGCATATTTTTGGGTTGTGAAGTCAACTTTTTTCGTAAAAAATTCGTCTTTTTGACTTATAAACTCAATATTTTGGTTGAGATATTTTTTCTTCAATGATTCAAAAATCATTCTTGGTTTAAAATTCAACTCTTTCATTGAGAATTCCTCTTTTTGGTTGGAAATTAGTCTTCTTCAATTGAGGATGTCAATAATTTGTTGAAAAGTCGTATTTTTTAGTTTTGTCCAACTGTTTTTTATTCAAAATCGAAAAATTTTTTGGTGAACATCATATCAACTATCATACTTGTCATTGAGAATTAATTTATTTTGATCGAAGATGCATCACTTTGGTCGAAAATTTAACTATTTTGTTGAAGATTCCCTTTTCCTCAGTTGAAAATTAATTATTTTAACTGAAAATATATAAATCTTCCATTTTTGGTTCAAATTTTTTTTTTAGTTGAAAACTTAATATACCTAAAAGAAAAATTTAGGATGGTCAGGGGAAATGAAAGCTTGGTCAGGGAAAAGTCAGGGAATGTCAGGGAATTTCGAAATTCGTATTTTGTAGCAATCAAGATATTGCAAATTTGATTATTCAAAACAGCTGAATTTGGATTTAGAAATATTTGATTAATTTCATGTTTTAACAAAGAATTATAATAATCTCAAGGTTACTTATTAAATGGGAACTAAATTGTTTAAAAATTTCAGTATTTTGAGTTTCGAAAATGTCAAAATAACGATCGCTTGCAAATTTTAGGTATTCGTAATAGTAACTTATTTCACAGAGCTCATTAAGTGAATAGTGGATCAAGTAGGTTTGAAATTAATGAAAGGGCGTCGCCCGTTACGCAGGTCCAAAATGCCCTTGGCTGGAACCAGATTTTTAATGAGTCCTTTTCGAGGACTTGGAATTATAACTTTTGTCCCGGATTTCTGAACCCCCATCACCACCCCCATAGTCATGGTGTCTAAAAATATGGTTTACGCTTTTTATTTTTTTTACACATTTGCGTAATTAAAAAATCTGGAAAAAATTAATACACAACACACAATAAATAAATAGAATACACCAAACATTTTTCCCCCCAGTGTTTTGGCGGGGAATTCAAATTTTTGAGAGAAATACAAATTTACGAAAATTTTTATTGTAGAAATTTTTTTGATTACTGTTCTAAATTTTTCATAAATGAAAGGTCATCTCATGTGCTAACTTTCCAAATGTTTTCAGATTTTTAATTGATGTGGACGGTACTTTTTTTTAATAAAAACGTTCACAGATGACAGATATCAATTGATATTGAAATTCTGAATATTACTTATCATCACATGCTGTATTTTCTAATGTTTTTGAATGTTTTAATTAGAGTGTGAAACGGAAATTTTTTATAAGTTTTGGATTAATCGTCGTCGCTATCCTCATTAATTACAGGCACCATTTTATGTTGTACTAGCAGTTGGTTCAATATTTCCGCTGGTCGAACGATTTTCGACAAATATCGAGCATGGAATAGATAGTAAATTACAGCAGCATGTAAGCAGTAACCCTTATGAAAAAAAGTATCGATAAGTATTGGATCTAATACTTTTTTTGCTGATAAGTATTGGTAATCCAATACTTTTTGGTGAAAAAAATACTGGTTCCTATATTTGCCAATACTTCTTTTGTATGAGGGAACCGATCGTACGATTAGCATTTGCGCACTCAGAACAATATCTTTTAACGCCCACGATTCATCTGACGTGACTGAACTTCTACATTCAAAATTTTCTCAGTTTCTTTAGCGCAGCAAATGTTAATTTTTTTGGTCATCGTTCATCAATATACCGCTGAATACGATAAAGTTTGACGTCGATAACATCCGATAAACATACATGTTTGAAACAAATCTTTCGCCTACTCCATAGTTTTTCTTGAATATCTTGAGCCAAGCTATAAGAGCCGATTTTCGGAAGTAACTCATTATCCATTTGATGATGTAGGAGTCGATATTTCCTTTCAATGATGTCATGGATTGCTTCGAGAACCCAACGTATTTTCGTCACTCGGCGGTTCAAAGATCCGACAGAAAAGATATAATTCCAAGTCCTGGAAAAGGGCTCGTTGAAGATCTGATTGCAGCCAAGGACATTTTGGACCTGCTTGACGGGATACGCCCTTTGTTGTAAAGAAAATTAAATAAACTTTAAAGTTTAACTGTAGCGCTTTTGAATAACGAACACCAACTTCAACTTAGTCGTATCTAAATGCCACACAATGTATTTGTCAAATAAAAATTTTTATTCTGCTGAAAATGTCTGCCTCTGATTGAATAATAAAATTTCACATGAAAAAATATTAAATTTTTGTGAGTTGTATTATGCACACAAATGGGACATTCCATGACGCTGCCCTTCAACTGAAACTGAGTTCCCAATTATTTGTGTGAATTAGGCAATATTCATTTCTTCGAGTTTTTCAAATCAACCAGTTGGCTTTGTAGAAAAGCTACAACAATGCATTTGAGATTTTCGTGACACACCTATTTTTTAGAGAAGCATTGATTTTTTTGAGCCATGAGTTTGTATATAATATTAAGAGAAGCTGACTGGGATTTAATACTACATATTTCAAAGATTTTCAAGATAGTAAAAAAAAATTCATTGGGATTGTAAAGAATTTCCCAATCATTAAATGTATTCTAAAGGATTTCGTAGGATTTAAGAGGTTTTAAGGTATTTTTAATGATTCCATGAGTCAAAGTATTTTTTTGGGATTTTAATTGATATCAAAAACTTTTAAACATTTTATAATATTTCTATGAATTTCAAGGAATTTCACAGGAATTAAGGATTTCTGTAGGATTTCATAGACTTGAAGAGATTTTCAAATAGTTCAGGGGATTTCAAAGGATTTCAAAAAATCCATGCTGGTTTACATTTTTTTGAAGATTTGGAAGGGTTTCATGTAGGTTTATAAGATTTTAGGATATTTCAAAATGTTAAAAGAAATTTAAGAAAGTTTCAAAAATTTTCCAATATTTCAAGGGATTTTTAAAGAATTTCAAGAGATTTTATAAGATTTCCAAAGATTTCAATACTTTTAAGTGATTTTAAAGTCTCTCAACAAGGTATTTTAATAAATTTCCAAGGATCTTAAGGGATCTCTTAGGAATTCAAATATTTTAAGGGATTTCAAGAAATATCATCAAGAACTTAGAAAAATTTCAGAATATATTAAATATTTTTAAATATTTCGATAGGTTTCAATAAACTGGGAGGATTTCAAAGATTTGAAATATTGTAGATCATTTTCAAAGATTCTACACTTGAAGTTGCAGAATCTCTCGGGGACAAAATATGTTGTTCTTCAGATGAAATTAGGCAATACGTATTTTTGCGATTTTCTAAAAAAAAATTTTACCAATTGTCTTGCAAACAACAGATACGAAAAAATGTGAAAAAAAATAATTAGCGCAGTTAGAAAAGTTCTACAAAAATTTTTTGCACTCATTTATGATATTCAGTACCATTTCCGAGGAAAATAAAAGAATTCAATTTTCATAACAAAAAATTCTCTTGACCACAAAACTGGTTCAGCCCGCATAAAACTTTTGGAATATCTTTTTTATATGAAGAAAAATGTGTGAAAAAATATTTAAAACAAATAAAAAAGGTGGGATTTTCCCCCGTTCACAGAAAAATGGAAATTGCCCTAGTTTATTGAAATCGTTTTTAGTCCTTCAACTTGTTTTTCAAATTTTATATATAAATGAACAATTGAAATTCGAAAATGTCTTCAATCATTTTTTCTATCATTCTGTGATAGTTTAATGTATCCATACAAATTTAAATTCACAATGATAGGTAAAACTTGAAGAATGAATTTGAATGCCGATTGACAAATGTTTCCTGATTTTGAAACTGTGCGCAGAAAAGCAATTTATAATATAGTTGATAACAGATTTGTACAGTTGAAAGAATTGGCTGATCTGCTGCAACTGTAGTTTCCGAAAGAAATATTGAATTTTTTTATTTTTCTCGAAAATGGTAAAAGATATCATAAATGAGTGAAGGAACTCTCTGCGGAACTTTTTTAACTGTGCCAATTATTTTCTTCACATTTTTCGTATCTGTTGTTGTTTGCGAGAAAAATGCGAAAATTGGATTTTACGACAAAAATTCTCCTGGCCACAAAAGTTATTTAGCCCGCATAAAACTGATACGGTATTTTTACTTTGAACATTTTTTTTTAATTTCCTTGCGGATTTCGGAAGAAGGCAATAAACTCTACCAGAATCCGAAATGAAATCTGTAATATCTCAATTAGGTGAACAGTTATATAAGTTTAAAGAAAAAATGGTGTTTTAAGAAAAAAAAAAAAAAATTCAAATAACCATAACTTTGTAAAATTTTTTTTTCAAAAATCGCGAAAATACCCATTGCCTAATTTCCTATAAAAAACAACATACTTTTTCCCAGAAAGATTCTGCGACTTTAAGTGTAGAATCTGCCTGATTTGAAATGGATTCGGGAAGGAATCAGAAGATTTTTGAAATTTTTAGAAGATTCCGAGGAATTTTTGATACATTTTAATAAATCGAAGGGATTTTTAAATATTTCAGGGTATTTTGAAATCCAAAAGAGGAACTTTTTACCGAAAAAGACCAATTTTCAACAAAATACATGACTTTTCAACTAAAAAAGAAAAATTTACAACCAAAAATAGAATGGTTAAAATGTTAAAAAAATGAATTATCATATAAAAAAAACGCATTTTTACGTAATAGTTAAATTTGAAACCAAAGGAATTTTTCACCTAAAACTGATAAATTTTCAACTTAAAATAGAATAGTTAAATTTTGAGCAAAAAAAATAATTTTCAACCAAATACAATGAGTTTTCGACAAAATATTTAAATTATGCTCTAAAAAAATTACTCTTCAATAAAAAAAACTAATTTTCAACCAGAGAATTGAAATCTGAATAAAAAGTATAGATTTTCAACCAGAAGATTAATTTTATACCTAAAAAGATTGATTTTTAACAAAATACGTGAATTTTCAATAAAATATTTGAATTTTTAAAGGAATATTCGATCTAATAGATCAATTTTCAACCAAAGGAGTTAACATTAATTCAAAAAGATGTAATATTATACCACAATAGACAAATTTTCAACGAAATACAGGGATTTCCAAGCAAATATTATAATTTTCAACTGAAGAAGATAAATTCATAATCAAACATGGAATTAAAAAAAGGGCTAAACAACCACCGCAGGGTCCCACTGAGGGCAACTGCCATTCAAAAAAGTGACACCAGCTCCTAGTAGAACCGCGGTAAATCACACTTATGGACACGTCTCACAACCGTGAGATGGGTGGTCAGAGGGCACGATGAAATCACAACGACAGGCCGCCTAAACCCTCGGGTGTCTTGAGGACACGAAGCGACCCAAGGATGACAGCTTTTTGCATCCATCTTGCAAGTGCCTTGGCATATTTTTGGCACGCGCGTATGGCTTTAAGGTTACGAACCAGTGCTAATTTCGCACCTCCGAGAGCACCTATCACAAGGAAAATTACTTGTACCGAATATTTTGGGTACAGTCGTTGCAGCTGTCTTTTAAGGTCTTAATACCTCTCCTCTTTTTCTTTCTCCTTGGCAGTGATGTTGTATTCGAACGAAGCCGAGAATTCGATGACGCATATAGTTCGTTTCTCGAAGTTTTCGAGAACAATGTCACGCCTCGAGTGCGCCTCGAAGTGCGCAACGGAGATAGCTGCCCGAAAATCGTAGTTCTAGAAAATTTTGTACTTCTCGTTTCGGACAATTCACTCCATCTCCCTTGGAGCCTTCGGCAGGGCAGGGTCGCGGCTAACACCGTAAGAGCGACATAGATGGTAATAAAGCATTCTTAGGGCTGCATTATGTCTATGGATATACGTCGTTCCTGCGTGGGTCAGACACCCCGACAGTATGTGTTCTAGGTACTCACCATGTGCATGACACGCTCTACACCTTTCACTGCGAACTTCTTGACATAAAATGCGGTCACGGTATGCTAAGGTGGAAATGACACCGTCCTGGCATGCAAAAATAAAACCCTCTGTACCTGAATTGAGCCCTGATGATTTGAGGAAAGCAAAAGTTTGCTTCTTTGACAAGGACTGTTTTTCTACATTTCTGTGAAAGTTTCCATGCACTTTCTTGTCGAGTAGCTGTTGGTGAAATTTTCCAACCTCTGCTTTCTTCACTTCGGCTTTGAGAAGTGAAGCATCTAGATGGAGTAATGCACTTTCCTCACTGCTGATGTTAAAATTCAGTCCAAGGGTCTCGGCCGCTTGCTCCGCGGCTTTGTAAAGTAAGGCTCCTTCGCCAATCATCTCGTGGTTCCTGACCATATTTAGGAGAGGATGTCTGCCATTTGCAAGTATGTAAGCTGTACTTAGAACAATTCGATTATGAAGACACTGGCGATTCAGAAGTCCGTGTCCGCCTTGACGGGGTGAAATGTATAATCTCGGAACTAACGAATTGATATGGAAGCTTTTATGCAAATGCATGATCTTAAGTGTGGTGATATCAAGGGTCTTAAGCTCACTCTTCCTCCATTGAACCACCCCAAATCAGTAGAGTAGAACCTGGATGGCAAGCATGTTAGTCGCAGATACCTTGTTCAACGCCGACAGATTAGAAGACCAAATCTGTCGAAGAAGATGCCTGTATCTGCTTCGGAGAGACTCCTCCACTGATGTAACGTATGTATAAGTCTCTCCAGTATTAAGATGTCTAATTGAACTTATATCCACAAGCTCATGGTCTTTGCGAACGACGGTAATCTTTCCTTTCTTCAAATTAATTTGCACACACTTGTCCAAACCGAAGTCCGTCCCAATCTCTCGTGTGTACTTCTTGACGATACTTATAGCAGTTTGAAGTTTGCTTTTACCAGAGGCATAGATCTCCAGGTCATCCATATAAAATACATGAGTGACCTTATGCTCGCGCTGGTTAGTGTCGCCCCAGAGGTATCCAGAAGAATTCCATAGTGCGAGAGATAGTGGCAGGAGTGTGATGCGAGAAAGCAAAGGGCTCCTTGTATCACCCTGAAAGACGCCCCTCTGGAAGGTGACGTTGTTCGTTGTCACACGATAATTTCTAGATGAGATCGTAAAGCCAGTTTTCCAAAGATCCATCAATCTCTCTATGCATAGCTCATTATGTGTGGATGTACCTTCAAGCTTTCCAACAGACATATGATAACTCTATGAGAGGTTGAATCGAAAGATTTCTGGCAGTCGATCCAGATGATTGACAGGACGCGCTGATGGGCTGCAGCTTCTTTACAAAGACATCTGTCAATTAGCAGATTCTCTCGACAGCCTGCTACACCTTTTTTCGAGCTACTTCGTTCCTACATCTCTCGCCATACAGGCTCAATTCGTCGAACAATCCTGTTGTTTAGGACAGCTGTAAAGATCTTATACAGTGTGTTCAAACAAGTTATTGGCCTGTAATTCTCTGGGTTGGACAAGTTGCCTTTTTTCGGCAGAAATGTAGTGCGTCCTAACAGCAGCCACGGCGGAATGGGTATCTCCAACTTTGAATATGAGGTGAATATGTGGGCCAAATGTTCCACCAGAAGTTCTTGATACAATGTGGTCCAGTAGCGGAAAAGTTCTTGGTGCCTCTAAGTGCTTTTTTTATCTTTTCGGCAGTGATTGATCGACATTCACCCTCAGATTTTATGAGGTTGTCGCAAAACCCCTTAAACCGGGTGATATTGTCAGTATCTTCTTTCAACTCCAGTGTTTTCGGGATTTTGTACACCTCTCTCCAAAAAGTCTCTACCTCCTTGGGCTTTGTTGGATTTTTTACAGAACCAGGGAGTTCGCTGAAGAGGCGCGATGGGTCAGCGAGAAACTGTTGATTCTCCCTGATCCATCTCTCCCTCTTCTGTATTCTCCTTCTTGCGTCAGATAACAGCCGTATTTCGTCAACAATATGCTGCTTGATCGTCAGCAGCTTTGAATTGTTTAGTGTGTGATTCAAGATCCTTAGTTCTTGGGCGAACTTTCGAACCCTTTCCGTGAACGGTCTACCAGATGTTATGTAGTCAATCACACATTGAACACGGGACGCATTCTGTTTTGCCCATCCAATTTTCTTGTTCAGTTGATGCAAACGTCTTTTGGTCTTTTGATCCATCGTTGATTTTCACCTTCGATTTGAATCAGCCAAAGCTCTCGCAGCACCATAAACTGAGCAATTCATGGTCCAGAGGTCGGACTCTTGCGCGATATCTCCACGAAAGGAGGATTCATTTCAGCCAGATATCTTGGGGCTTCAGAGAAACTGGCATGTTGATGTTCCTCCTTGTACTGAAATCACGATCATCGCTCAGAAGGTGCCTGCTTTCTGCGGTTAGTCTTAATGTCGCTTCCTCATCTTCGTCTGCAGCTTGATCAAACAGAGGTTGGGGAAGCGCTCCGCGTACATATCCATTTTCCGGAGGGAGTCGGCTTAATTTCTGCGAAGACTAATGCGAAACGTGTTGAAGCTCTGGGTGTTAAATTCTTATAATTTTCTCAGTTTCTATTGAGTATACGATAACTCATAACCTCCTCACGAGATGCGGAATAGTCCACTTCGATCTAATGCAAATATTCATTTTGCAGAATTCTATGCTTCTTACCTGAAAATTATGAAAATCGAAAATAGTGAACGTTACTCAGCTGCAACAGTGGTCGGTAATGGGTTGAACTTGAATATATTAATGCGCATAAACAAGAGAAGTTTCTGATTTTCACCAAATTTGTAGAATAATTTTAATTTATTTCTCATTTTTCATTTAATAAAGCTTGTGATAAAAAATTACACTTACAATTAGAACACTATAATTTACGCAGCTTATTTCTAAATGCTTGATGAATATAATCGTGCATTTGTTTCATATTTTTATTGTCTAATTTAAATTTTAAATGAGACAAATTTGAAATTGTTGAATTTTGAATGCTACGAGTTAAAATTAATGAAATTTTATAAATTCAAAATCTGAAGTGAATTTCATATTTGGAAAGATTAAATTTTAGATTATGTACAAGGGTTTAAATTTTGCTTTCTTCGATTTTCAATAATCAATTTTTTAGATAAGAATACTTCAAATTTGATACCATTATTGTTCATTTTTAAAGACTTGGTATTTATAATTATGAAATTTGACATTAAAAAAATTTTAAACTTCATAATTGAATAACTAAACTTTTCCAAAATTGCAAGCTACTAACTAGTATTCGATTGAACATTGTCTGACCATAAAACACCTTTACTACTCACAGAGAAATACTATTCATTCAGCGCAAATATTCGGATTCTTTAAGTTGCAAAATCATTTTAGGTTGAATTACAAGTATTCTTCATACTAAAAACACATTGCTGTAGCATTTTTCATAACTCAAAATTTTCATTGAAACAAAACGTATATTGAAACCCTCGAAAAAAACGAGGGTAAAAAACGCCGCCGAATAAAACATTCTTACTGGCATTAAACACAAAATTATAGTAGAAATATATTAGAAAAAGGGTTAAACAACCACCGCAGGGTCCCACTGAGAGTAACTGCCATCTTTCAGAAGTGAAGCATCTGGAAAAATAAAATTTAGGCCAAGGGTCTCGGCCGCTTGCTCCGCGGCTTTGAAAAATGAACGCTCCTATGCCAATCATCTCGTGGTTCCTGATAATTTTTTAGGAGAGGATCTCTGCCATTCGCAACGATCTAAGCTGTACTTAGAACAATTCGCTTATGAAGACACTGGAGATTCAGAAGTCCGCCCTGACGGCGTGAAATGTACAATGACTTGATGAATTGATATGCAAGCTTTTATGCATATGCATGATCCTCATATGCATGCATATGATGATATCATAAAAATATGAAACAAAAAAATTCATAAAAATTTCACATTTTGAAGCAAACGAATAGAATGGAGAGAAAAGAATAAGGTTAGGGGCCATTCATTAATTACTTAAGGGCGATTTCGACCATTTTTGACTCCCCCCCCCCCCCCTTCCTTACGTAATATTCAACTTAGAATTTTTCTTAATAGCGTTGAATAGTTACATATCATTAGAAAAACTAAAACACGTTGTTATTTGACATAAACATAAGACTTTTATTTTTTGAAAGAATAATATTAGTCTTTGGAAGTAGTAGTAGCTACTGTGATCGTTCGAATTGAAACAATAATTGACGTAGTATGATATTACGTAAGAATGGTTTTAACCCCCCTCCCCCCGAGGTAAGCTCATGTAGATATTTTTTTTTAAACTCCCTCCCCCTCGGGACCCTTACGTAATTAATGAATGGCCCCTTACTGTATTGAAGGCTTCGCGTAAAGCGTAACTAATAAAGCAAAATAGAAGCATTCACATGAACGCACGAGCACAATAAGCGAGATCAAAGTTATGAAGAACCTTGGTTGCCCATAACACACCATACACTGTTAAAACTAGGATTCGATTTAGAAATTAATTCGATATTGATACAGTTCACGCAACAAAACAATCCCACTTCAGTTTGATCCGCCAATCTAATAAAATAAGGTCGATTTGTGGATTGAAATAGGCTCGAAATGAGGATCATCTGTCAATAACTAAATCTGATAAAACAAATTCTACTCTTTCAAGTTTAGAAACCAACGTAACCTATAGGGCTGAAGTTCGCGACGTCTGAGTCTGACGGTTCAACACTAATTTTTACGAATTTTTAATTTCATCTATTTTTTGTTTTTTGTAAGAGTGAAGTTTGGAACAATTGAAACAATGCACCCTCTGAATCAATTTAGTTCGCTATCTCGGATCATTTACCAATCTGAAGTTAGCAAACTAAACAATACTATTTATGAGATCATATTAGAACGCCCAAAAAAGGATCCCATATAAAAATGAATGCCTAGTTTTTACTGTGTATCCGCACCCCCAACCCAGAATGTTCCAGGAGGAAGGCAGAGGAGTCACTACAGCTCTTCCTAAACCTTGTGGTGAAGAAAAACCTGAATGTTGAACAGGTAAAGTTTTTTCGGCAACTCGCACGAAGCACGAACTTTCACAACAATATTACAACCATATGAGTTACATGAATCATTATTGTATTTATATGAACGGAAACCTTAAGTATTCATCTTTCATTATCCTTTTGCGAAACACGATTATCTTTAGTAAACGATTAGAAATTATGGTGTGAAGATCAAGAGTCATAATTTGTAAAAGTTTTTTCTGTGTATAAGCTATAAGGAACGCGGTATTCTCAGTAGTTATACTCCCGGCCGGTTCGCCTTCTCATTTGGCGGCAGGCCCGACCGGGCCCACTGGTTTTTAAATGCACGCTCAAAAAATCACTGACATTTCAAGATTTGTCAGGCTTTCCAGTTAAGTAGATATCCTGGAATTGTCTAGATAAGAAAAAAATGATGAAATTATCAATTTCCTATTATAAACAGGAAATACATTTCGGCCAACTTCATGTGTAGGCGCAAATTTCAAAGGAGTCAACATTGCTTGCTTGAATTATAATAAATTAATGCAATAGATAAAAAACTTATAATATTATTATATATAATGACAAAAATATTAAAATTTTGAGTCATTTCGAAATCGGCCAGAGATACGTGAAAACTGACGACATTGAAGTTTGCCATGGATATGGATTTGAAACTTTTGTAATTAAATATAAACAAACTAAGAGTCATATCAATAAATTAAAAATACTCTCCCAAATACTCTCCCAAATATCTAGGTGCGCA
Organism: Andricus quercusramuli; assembly: GCA_932178445.1. NCBI lineage: Eukaryota > Metazoa > Arthropoda > Insecta > Hymenoptera > Cynipidae > Andricus > Andricus quercusramuli. The sequence continues at coordinate 49,139 of CAKNXH010061860.1, read as the reverse complement.
TTTTTTCAAAACAATTTTCGAAAGAAATACATTATTTTCTATAGTTGTGCAATTTCTTATAAACAAACTAAGCGTCCGATCGAAGTACCAACAACACTATTGCATATACCTTGGAAATATCTAGGTGCGCTTCTTTAAAACCATTTTTTAAACAATTAGCTCATTTGTTTAGAAGCGTTTATTTGCGTGGTCGTAGATATGGATTTGGAACTTTTGTAATTGATTATAATCAAACTAAGAATCATATAAAAAAACTAAAAACACCTCTAGATTCGCCTTTCAAATATGTAGGTGCGCTTTTTTTTATAATTTTTAAAACAATTGATTTATTTTTTATAGTTCTACAATTGTTATAAACAATCCGAGCGTTTAATCGGAAAACCAACAACGAATGTAATGATATTGTAGGTTTTCCCATCGGACGCTTAGTTTCTTTATAATTAATTACAACAGTTTTAAATTCATATCTACGGCCACGCAAATTCTACTTAGATATTTCCAACGCGAATGCAATGGCGTTTTTGGTTTTATGATCGGACACTTAGTTTATGATGTGATTGTTTACAAAATTGTGGAAAAAATATGCACCTAGATATTCGGGAGACGAATCTGAAGGTGTTTTCAGTTTTTTTATATGACTCTTAGTTTGTTTATATTTAGTTACGAAAGTTTTAAGTCCATATCTGTGGCAAACTTCAATGTCGTAAAAACTGGCAGAATTTTCAAGGTATTACAAAGGGGAATCATTTTCGATCAACTCAAACTAACCCACAAAAAGATTCTCAAATTTAGAAAAAAAATAAATAAAAATATTGCCTCATCTCGAAAACGGTTAGAGATACATGATAATTTACAAATTTTATACAGTTTTCTAAAATGCGATGGTTTCAGGATACCCCGCAGTAAACCCAGTAGAAAGATTAAAATTTAAAAAAAAAATGGACATTTTGACGAAAGCGATGAGATACGCGAAAAATGACAAAATGTGTAATGAATAAAAAGATTAAAATTTTGTTTTAAAATCAAAAGTTTGAGTTATCTGGAAAACTTAAAAAGGTGTAGGTGCTTCATAAATAGTCCAGGCGGTGCAATGTTTCAAAATCTGACAATAAATTTCAAAAACCTTAACAAATGTTCAAATGGCGTCAATTTTTTTTAATTAAATTTTTTTTTCAGCAAAATATACAAGATATGCAAAAATATTCCGGAACAAAGTTGTTTCCTTTTAAATTCTCTACAACAAGTTCCTTCACCATTTTTCGATATATCGCTTGAACCCCCATTTTTGGGGAAAAATGGTATAGTTATATATACATATATTTCGAAAACGGTGCCAAATATTTAAAAAATTGTAAAAAAAACGACTTGTTGTAGAGCTTCTAAAAAGGAACAACTTTGATTTAAAACACTTTTTTTTGTACCTCACTAATTTTTTTAAAAGAATTGAAACTTTTTATTTTCAGAAATTTCGTCCCAATTTTTTTAATTTTCAAGATTTTTTAAATTCTGCAGCAAATTTCGAAAGAGTGTAAACACCATTGCTAGCTTACCCTCGCTAGCTTCAAAAGAAAAGTTTTTCAGAAAATGTTTGGCACCCGGTATGAAATATTTTTTCTAATGCCAGAAGGAAACTTCACAACAGATTTCATGATTTTGTGACAATTAGAGTAAAATTTATTGTAAACCGCCTGGGCTAATAGGGGTATGGTCTTCGACGACTCTCAACTAAAATAGTACTAATATTGGAAAAATTTGATAAACTTTGAATTTGAAAATTTCGTTCGGATCGATTAGGATTGAATTGATGTTCTTGCACGGATTCAGAATGATTCAAAAGTTGGTAGCAGTATGGATGGGCCTCAAATACATTCGCATTTAACTGGCGGAATGGAAAGGACTAAAAGGTTTGGATTTAATCAGATTGAAGTTGGTGTTCATGTACGTATTAAGAAGGCTTGAAAAGACTTTTTGGACGAACCTTGGATTCATCGGATTAAACGCAAGGATTCATGTTTTTGTTGACGCAAGGATTGCAGAGGATTGAAAAGATTGAAACTTGCTTGGGATTAGTCTTGGATTCAATCGGATTGGACATCGAATTAAAGAAGAACGAAAGTTTGTTTCAGATTTGTGTGGGAATTCATTCAGATTGGCTTTGGATTAACTCTTATTCATTCGGACTGGCGCCAGATACAGTCAGATTCATTCAAATTGAATTTCAAGAGGGCATGTGGGTTCGAACGAATTAAACAGTCTTTTCGGATGAGCCTCACATACATTCAAAATGGGTTTTTGGATTGAAAAGTGTATCAGGATAAGCCTCGGATCCACTCGGATTGAATATGGACAACTTTACATGGCATTTTCTCGAGTTCGAACTGCAAAACAATAATTTCAAAAGATAATAACAAAATATTTGGAACAGTCTATATATTATACAGCATAGCATTTTGATGTATTAAAAAGTAGAAAAAAAAACAATTAAATAACATATTTCTTTGGTGCAACAATTGTAAAACTTTGTCTGTCATCAGTCTTTCGATTATCATATTCCTTATCTTAAATGAACCCCAATGGAAAAATCACGGAAACAAGCTTTGCTTCCAGGGAGTCTGAGCCTCTGAAGAGCAAATCATCGAAAATAAAATGAAAAAGAAACAGACATCTGAAGGTACCGCCTCGATTTTGTCGACAGGTTTAGAGCTGCAGGGAGCACGAAGGTGTTTTACAGAAGCTCGGTAAAGCAGTCTCTCGGTCGACGTCGACGTCGGGGCGCCGTCTTTAACTGGCTGGATAAATACCCGTAAATTTTCACCATCACATACTAAGTGGAACCGGCTTGCACCAAACGGCCTCGTCGTTTATATTATAAGTTCACCACGACAAAAAACATCAAGCATGTAGACTGTCATAGCCTACATTTGATGTTTTTTGGTTTCAAATAAACTCTGGCGCCGTCTCTATTGCTTTGCGTACACCCTCCCTAAGGGAGTGCAACAATATTCCAGCTTATCCATACCTACTGACAAACTAGCGTCATAATGAGCTTGGAAATAACGAGCTAAACTGTCTGCACTGACAATTGTAGACTCTGGATGAGTGGATGCCGAACCACACGGAAAGAAATATTATGCAAATAGACTACTTACAATTCACAAAATTCAGGATGAAAAGGAAGGTAACTTTTAACGATCATTAATTCTTCCTAAAATGATATAAACTTTTTCACAAGAATTATGATAAACGCGCAAGCTTAATGAGAATAGTCCAAAGTTGCCAATTTCATCAGATCTGAAATCTTATAGAATTGTAACCATAAAATTGGAATAAATTGTAAGATGATAGTATTTGGGAGATTGAGGGAGGAATCACGAGACGCGACTCGTGAGCAGAGGTGAAACACGTGACGTTTAATTCGAAAATCGGCATGTAACTCAGTCACCACATCATCGCCATTACGTCCTATCATTAGGTGATTTTCGGTTCACCCTTTGTGGCTAGTTTAGTGTCATTTCCGTGAGCTGTGTAAGGTATGCACAGCCTGAAACCGATTCGAACCAGCGCCTGACCGATCTAATTAGTCGGCTAATTAACTGACTCGTACGATTGGAGGTCCATGCACGTACCAGAGAACGTAAATCTCTGTTTCGTAACAGAGAGGCAATGTGCCTTTAGTGATGATTCATGTAAGAAACGGTTTGTACAATGTACAATATATATTGTACAAGCTCTAGCTTTCCATCCGTACGTACCACCAGTATCACTCGAGACGGTCGTAATTCACGAAGCCTTCAGAGACACAAAGCATGACATGTTACCAAAGACCTCTTGATTTCTGTATTATTTAGAATATGCTAGAATCACATTAGACATTTACTCTAATCAAGATTCGTGGTAGCAAATCGCCACCAAGTAAAAACAAACAAAAAACGCGAATATCTTGTCTCGAAAAATCACTACTCATTAAATATACGTATTAGATATATCAGCCAATTCTTCCCCAATACATATCAAACCTTTTGAAATCAATCAAAAATCAAAAAAAAAATAACTTCTCCGCACATTGTTCATTTTTTAGAAACTAGACATAGCAGATTTAGAAACCATGAAAAATGCATCAGTTTTAGTAGTTCAGTCGATCTGCAGCCTACAATATTCAACCGATTCATTTAAAATGTTCAGGATTAACTGACTACATGAAGCTCCAGGGGCATTTTCATTAAAAATTTTGATTAAGTAACTATTTCTAGAAATATTCAAGTTTCTATGCCTACATCACAAATTAATGGTATTATCTGAATGCTACGGCCTAATCCATAGACGTGAACACCTACTTCTGAATATTTAAAAATTAATTTTTCAATAAAAAAGAGCGATGAAAAATAAGAAATATAATTTCCTTTAAATTTATTTTGAAAAACACGTATTCACTGTTTCAGGAACCTAACAAAATGGAATAGTGCCGGAAAAAATATTCGGAATCTTTGTATTTTGGGCCAACCTAATTTTTGAGTTTCATCTAAAACAAAATTTCAATTCTGGATGAAAAACTTTTTTTTATCTTTAAGTTTTAGTTTGCAGAAAATAAAATTGATAAAAATTACATGATTGGGCTTTAAGGTGGGGCAGAATGCCCAACTTCAACCATTTTACTCTATCTAAACCATTTGCAGCATTATTATTAATATTTCGTAACAAAATATTGGTAATAATATTTGTCCACAAGTTCACATATGACACGCAATGACAGTGAACGACATTGACGGTAAGCTTCAGCAAGCGACCGATAGATGTTTAGCGTGTTATCCTGTACGAGTTCAACATCTTGGATGTTTCAGTTTAACATAAAAATATATTTAGGCCTAATATCTCAAAAACATAGCAGATGTTACGCGTCAATATCTGTACGTTTGACGCTACTATCCTATACTTCGAACATCTACTATTGAACATCAATTTTTTTCCGTGCATGTCTGCACTTTATTATACATCTTCGCGTTTTGGACAAAAATCAACACTTTTCTTTTTTTGGGCAACCTTAATGTACATATTTTCAAGAATTTTTTGATAGTTGTTAGTTTCCTTTAAACAATGATAACTCATTTAGCGATTTCGAAGATTTTAAATTTAGTGAGGGCCCTTGATAGCTTTCTGTTGTGAGCTGATACCTCTTTTCCTTTCAGTCTGAGATTTTGTCGTGTGGTTGTTTCGTCTGTCCGTGAAATTTATGAGAAGTTGGAAGAACGATGTCCATCGCGTGGGTTAGGCTAAATTGGTATCGGTGAATCAACTTTCAAATGAGAAGAAACGAGAGAGCGACGAAACTGTTGAGTTGAGGTCTTGGAGGAGAGATGCGTCGAGAAGAGAACCGCGTCTAGACGCACAAATCCCCGAAAGACTCGACTCAATGATCTACATATGGTTTACAAATTTCTCCATCATTCCTTCGTGTTCAATAATAATGTTTTCATGCTTCACGGAAATACGTCTTCGCATGCAAAGGAAACCGCATGTTTCTATAAATATATGTTAATGACACTGAGTACAATGTTTGGCTGGACGAACAAAAGTTTCGTTGTTTCGAGCAAATTTGTTGGCTGCTACAGAAGCAACGAAAACCGTTTGGTTGAGTCGAGAGGAAAACAAATCCGGTAATCTGCTGTACCGCTCGGTTATCCAAACACGTAATCCAGTGTAATCCGAGTAATCCCGTGTGATTCGACGTAATCCAGTTCTCATTCAGCGTAATCCAACTATAATCCACTTTTAATGCAGTTAATTCGAAGTAAGATTTGTAAAGCAAGTAATTAACTTGTAATCCAGAGTATACAGATAATTCGAAGTTTTTTACATAAGTAATTCAAATAGTTTTCAAATATTGCGTTAAACATTTTTTTCAAATATTTAACTATTCTTTTAGTTAAGAATTCATGCATGCTGTCAAAAATCAGTCTTTTTCGTTAGGAAATTAATCTTCTTGGTAGAAACTTCATGTTTTTGGTTGGAAATTGAACTTATTGGTGAAACATTAATCTACTATCTAGAATATTTAACTATATTGTTGACAACTCTTTTCTTGGCCGGAAATTAACTTTTTCAACTAAAATTTTAACAGTTCACTCTTCAGTTTAAAATTGATCTTTTTTAGTAAAAAATTCAACTATTTGGTTGAAAATTCTAGTATTCGGTTCAAAATTCGTCTTCTTAGTAGAAAATTAATCTCCTTGCTTGAAAATTCAACCACTTGGTTGAAAATTCATGTAGTTTGTTGAAAATTCATCTTTTTTAGTCAAAAACTAATTTTCCCAGTTGCATTTTATTTGTTTGACAATTCATCTTTTTTGTTAAAAATTAATGTGTTTTGTTGAAAATTCGTCTCTTTTGGGTGAAAATTAATCCTCTTAATTTATAATTAATGTTTTTGGTTGGAAATTCAACTATTCGCTTAAAAGTTGATATATTTTGTTGAAAATTGAATGATTTCGTTAAAAAGTAATCTTTTTTGATTGAAAATTCGCAGGAGCCTATAGTTTAGACGAAGTTATCTAACCTAATTTGATGTCATTTACAGTAATTCTATGCAATCCAGAGTAATATCAGGTAATCCAATATATCCCGCAGTAATCCACCAACCTGAAATTTTGTTACGCTCAAAAAAATTTGTTCGTGGGCACAATAAAACGTTTTGTTGGTTGAACAAATAAATTTGGTAGAATTGACAATATATTTGTAAAAGCAATAAAACTATTATAAAACAAATGCATTCGACTGAATCAAAGCATTTTTTCTTCTTCTAGTATTTGGTTTCATTTTAGAAAGCAAAGGAAAAAAGCTATGTTCATAATCCTAAATTCAGAAGTCAAATCAAGCAAAAATCACTATCTCCAATGTCATTTTCTATACGAATCCAACTCTAAACAGAAAACATTTTGGATTTACAAAATAGCCAGAGAAATGAATTTACAACCAGAAAAATTTACTTTTTAACAATGAAAGATGAATTTTCGACCGAAAAAGCCGGCTAACAAAATAGTTGAATTTTCAACAAAATAATTAAACGTTCAACAAAACAGTTGAATTTCTTCCAAGTAGCTGAATTTTTACCTACAAATATGAATTTCAAATCAAGAAGTGTAATTTTCTATCAAATGAACAATTTTTGACAAAATACATGAACTTTCAAACAATTAGTTCAATTTTAATTCAATTCAAAAAGATAAGCCTTCAACCAAGATTGAAACAGTTAAATTTGCCGTTAAAGACAAATTTTCAACAACAACAAGAAAACGAATTATCAACCAGATAAATTCAAAGAAAACAACGAATTTTTAACAGAACAGTAAACCCCAAACCGAATAGATGAACTTTCAACAAACAAGATCAATTTTATACCCAAATAGACGATTTTTCAATAACATAGTCAAGTTTTCAACCTGAAAAGTTAAACGTTTAGAAAAAAATGGACTAGCTACATTTGCAGATGAAAAAAATTAATTTTTACAAAAAAAAAACGAATTTCCAACAAAATAGTGACATTTAATGTTCTACCAAAATCGTTGAACTTTCAGCCAAAAATATGTATTTTAAACAAATAAGTTCATTTTCAACCAAATAGTTTAATTTTCCCCCAAATTTTTGAATCCAAAGATATAACATTTTAACAATAAAGTTAATTTACAACCAAATAGTTGAAAAGTTTGAATATAATAGTTGGATAGTTTTACTTATGAATAGAGACTAACATTTCTCGCAGTTTTCGTACAGGCGCCAGGTTTAAAGAAGTTTCAGCACGTAAATCTAACTATTCCTGTGGAAAACTTTAGTTTGAAGATAAGTTCCGTGAATTCTGATGAAGTGTGACAAATTTCGAACATTCCTAGTATTTTTGAATTACTGTACTGCTCATCAACATCAAGATGAGTATTTTTTGTACCCTGAAAATCAATTTCCAAGAAGTGCAATTTGGATTTTTGGCTAGAAAGAAGGAGGATATTTGATGTACTTATTTTTTTGGAAGATTTTTTACAATAAACAAAGAGTCTGAAATATCACTCAGTTTTATTTACAGAAATTGATTAAATTTGTGGAAATTTTCGGGGACTTGGGGAAATGTACAGACAGTTGGTGCCCTCCTCATGATGCAACACATGCCAACCATGAATCTTTCGGTTCTAGTGTTGACCCCATACTTCCCTTCGGATGACAAAAGGTATACATCCGGCAAAGTTTCGGGCGATGAACGGAAACTATAGGTATTTGGAAAGCTAGGGGTGTAAATGATCGTAAGGAAATAAAATTTCGAGAAAAAATGCACGCAAGGAAGCTAGATTTTGATGTTTAAATGGAATAAAGTAAAAGGGATGTGATAGAAGAGTGATAGGAAATTGTGAGTTAAAAATTGGACTAGAACCATGGTCAGGAATAGATAATGAATCACATGGTAGCCAAGGAGTCGGTCTGATTATAAATGAGAGAGCAAAACAACATTTCAAGGAGTATAAATTTGTATTTCCCAGATTGTTGTGGGTTAGAATGAAAGTGGGATTAATAAGAATATTTATCATAGCGTGCTACGCTCCAGTTGATGTAGAAAGGTGGAAAGTAAAAGATGCTTCCTGCGATACTTCAAATGATATTCTAGGTACTTGCGATTACAGGAAAAAAATCATTCTACTAGCATATATGAATGGATGGATTGGAGTGCAATGCGAAGATACAGATAGGGTGCTAGATTAGCTTATGCATAGAAAAGGGCTTCTTGATTATAAATACTTGGGTCGGGCACGAAATGATGCATTTGTTTTCTTTGTGCAGAGATGGAAGTTACGGTATGATTTACTTTATTGTTGCGGATGAAAGACTGAAAAGGCTTATTAGAGGCTTTGAATGTGAAACTGATCATCACCTCTCAGTTTCAAAAATGAACCTAGGTCAAGGATGGATGGGGTGACCAGATGGCTCCATCGGAAAATCAGGACATTCCTCCACTTCTCACCCCATCTCACCATTAAGTTTTCCCACCCCTAATCCGAATTGACTTTAGGCACGTAATTTGAAAATCGAAGGAGTTATTGCTCTCATACATGAGTAAATTAACAAATAACTATTTCGTGGTTTTATTTTAACAGTAGAATAATACAATCTGTAGATTATTTTACAATCTTCTCAGAACTTATGATTTTTTCAAATGAATCGATGTTTTCCTTTCTTTTTAAATATTTGCGAAATATGATAAAAATGACGAGAAAGCAGGACATCGCAGAAAAAATCAGTGGAGCAGGACAGCCATAAAGAAGCAGGACATGTCTTGCTGCATCAGGACGTCTGATGAACCTAAGGGTGGAGGAGAAAGAGAACGAAAGAAAGAGAAACAAGATAAACGAACGCCTAGAGAGGATAATTTGGGAGACACAATAAAGATATAGAGGGCGCATCGACAATGTTTCAGGAAATCATTGTTATGAGTGCAACTGAAGTATGTGGTAATGCGGTTGTAGAAAGAATGACTGGTGATGCCTGGTGGAATGACGCGAGAATTAGAGTAGAAAATAAGTATACGAACAAGAAAAGATATGTCAAAATACTAGTTAGAGAAAGCAAGGGTAAAAATCAAAGCGGAAGAAGATAAGAAAAAGCGAAACGATTCTGAAGGAAACGACAAAATTATTTTTAGAATGGGTCAAGGGCACTGAGAAAGGAAGAAGAAGTACATAGTTAGTCAGAATTAGAAATAGCAAGGGTGAACTGATATGGGATGCAGCCTTTGAGATTAGTCCTGTAATTAAGAGCTTAAAAATTGGTAAGGCTGCTGGTGGGGAGGATATTACCGCGGAAATTCTTAAGAGTTCAAAATTACTGGAAAAAGGCGATAAACGTTCTAATCTTTGACGGAAAAGGAGATAAAGGTAACTGCAATAACTATAGAGATATTAGATTAGCAAGTACCATAGGCAAAATATATTCAAATATACTCATTCGTAAGGTATTAAAAATAACAAAAGAAAAGATCTGGGAAGTACAGTGTGGATTCATGTCAGGAAAATCATCTGCGGATCAGATATTTAGCTTGAGACATCACAGAAAAAATGTTTGAGAGTAAACAAGAAAGTTTTCTTTGCTTTTGTTGACCTGGAAAAGGCATTTATTAAGGTGGGTAGAATAATGCCTTGGGAAGTTCCGAAGGAGTATGGAGTCAATGGTTGTTCCTAAAAGCAATAAATGTAATATTTTGCAAGTAGGAAAGTTAGTGTAAGGGTGAATGGAGAAGTGAGTGCTTGGTATTGGGTAAGGTGTTAGGCAAGGAAGCGTTATTTTATTTTGGCTGCTTTATATATTTATGGGTAAGTGTCTTAAGAACGGCCCTCTTTGATGAAAAAGGTGTGGATTTCGGGACAGTGGGGGTATGTGGGTTGGCGTCTGAAGATAATGAGGCTGCTACGCAGAATCAGTCGATGGCTTGCAGATAATTTTAATCAGACTGAATACTAGTATGAAGAAAATGGGTTTTAGGATTAATGTAAACAAAACAAAAATGATGATATATAAAGGAAGGGATGAGAAAACAGAACACAACATTCCTTCGACGAAGAGAGGATAGAGCAAGTTGATAATTATGTGTATCTTGGAAGTTTATTCACTGCTAATGGCAATATCGATGGAGAGATAATCAGGTGTATAAACGAGGGTAGGAAGTTTATCGGCAATGTAGGAGCCATTGCCAGAAGTGAAAATGTAACAAATAAAGCTGAAGTTGAAACATATAATTCTGTACTTGCACCTACTGTGCTGTACGGTGGCGAGAACTGGACCTTTACCAAGAAAAGGATAAGAGAAAATTTGACGCAGTTGGCGTGCATTTTCTGCGGAATGTCTGAGGTAAAATACTAATGGGAAAAGCCAGTAAAGAGATGATTCTTATAGAATGTGTTGTAAAGGAAACACTATTTGACAAAAGTAGAAGAAATTCGTTGAGATGGTTTGGTCATGTTGAGAGAATGAAAGAAGAACGATTGAGTAAACAAGTTACTTAGGTGAAGTGAATGGTAGCGTACGCAGATGCAGGCCCAGGAAATAATAATGGGAACTTGTGAACGAGACTCTGAAGCAACAAGATATAGAGAGCCATAGAAACACAAGATTATACATGAAAAGGTTTATGCACGTAAAGGAAGCTGATGTTGTATGCTAGGACGAACGACCTTGGATACTAATGAGCCCATGTGGAGTGCTTCTCATAGTGGATGTGACTAGAGTAAAGAGTATGGATCATGCCATGGAATTATCAGTCAGTTTGCCTATTATTCTGTGATCTATGACATATGATGACTTTGTGAAGCGCTATACCTGGGGTGATTGCTCGAGAGATTGATCAGCGATGTATGTCAAAAGAGGTAGTATTCAATGAATGCGTTACTTATGTAAGCAAAATAGGGAATACCAGATTGATCGAGTTACGCTTACCTCGAAACGAATTTAGAGAAAAGGAGAAAGTTACTCGAGAACAGAAGAAAGAAAATAAATCTTTCAAAACAGGGAAACAAATTTATGAACGGCCCTTAATCTGTTAAGTTAATCTGCCGCCTAAGTTAATCTTTCAATTTTGTCAATGTTCCTAAATGAAAACAAAATGTCTAGAGAACTTAATTAAAAGTATTCTCAAACTAGTATCAAATTGCTTTAACTCATTGTTAATTGTTCGATTGACTCTTAGATAAAAATACATTTATATTTCGTATTGAAATATAGGAGAAGGCCGCAATGTTCACAAATTGTCAGAAGAGGGAGGGTTAAGTAAAAAACCACTGCCAACAGCGTCATGTAATATGTGGACGCTCCCTAACGTAGTTCATGGACGTCCCCTTATTATGTATTTCTCATTTGCTAACTTGAATCACATGGAAATGAAAAATATTATGGCGGAAGAGCGGCGAATCGCAACATTGTGTTTCACACGAGGCTGGTCACTTCCTTGTTCCTTATTGAAGTAAATATTTTTGCGTCTGGTACCGAGAGGTGCCAACGAGTTTTGGAACACCACTGTCATTCGTCAGCTCCGGTCCTTTGCAGTTGGACAATGCATTTATTCTTAGCCAAAAGCCTGAGAACCTGGCATCCGGTTTTGAAGCCAACGTTTCGTAGCACTTGTTCGTCTCTCCACATCCACACGTTCGTTCGTGTTCTTCAGTGGAAATAGGCATCGAAGCATTAGGCAGGGAGACAAGTCGTCTGATGTAATTTTGTTGCGAGTGTCACCCGATTCATAATGTTCAACAAAGAAGACGAAACAGAAAATGAGAAAAAGAGGAAAAGGGAAGAAGCGTTCCAGATGAGGCTTTTATCTTTCAGTGTCTTGAGTCTAGTTAGGCTTCAATTTATTGGTAGGATTTACTTGCTGAATTCAAGAGTCAGATGGAGAGTTTTAGAGATTAATGATTTTTTTAATTTTAGTTTAAACAAGGTGGCGCGAAACTTCATTTTCAAAATTACCGGACTTTTGCCTAACTCATTTTTTATTTTCCCTGACCATTAATATTTGAAGGGTGTTATGGCATAATCATCTAAGTGCCATTTTTTTCAAAACACGTTTTATTGGCTTAAAAATTATCTAAAATCACGCGCACTTTGCTATGAAAAAAATTGATTTCTAAATTGTTTGAAGAATTTTTATTCATATAATTTGTTTATATATTCGAGATGCGGGAAAAATTATAGTGATGTACGATTTTGCGGAACAAATTACATATAATAGATTTATGGGCAATTTTTTTTCTCCACCTAAATTTGTAAGTGTAGGAATTATTCTATACCATGTAATTCTTTGTTCATACTACATTACCAAGTGGGTTCATAAAAAATTCTCAAATACATAGTCTTTTTGTGATTTTTTTAGCTAAATAAAATTGCGGTTTAAGCAGAATTGTTTAAACAATTGTCAACATTTTTTTTAAACGATGCATCAATTTTTGCGCTATTAGCCTTCTGAATATTCAATGACAAACAAATTTTCTTGGAAGTTTTGGAAAATTTTTCATTTTTCACTTCGAGTACTCTACTTGTCTTTTAAAAGGTTACTGGTGTTTGACAGATATGACTTTTTTATTTAGAGTTCCAAAAAACAATACAAAAAATTGTGGTGTTTAAATTGTTTTGATAGAAGACGATTTTTGACCATATTTTTCTTGAACAGTATTCACTTTTTCCAACATTTTTTACAGATCTATAGAGCTCTATCAACTCTCAACAGGACTTTTTCATTTTTTGTTTAAAAAATAGTTTGCATTTTGAGAACATTTTTCTGCTGTCCTGCAAAATAATTTCTATGGCACGCTGACAATTCCAAAAATGTAAGAAATTCTTTAAAACCACACTAAGATTTTTGAAAATCCCTTATTATTAAAACCTTCGAAAATACCTTGAAATGTTATTAATTTCCTGAAAATGCCTTACTAAATTTAAAAATAGCCAAGAATATTTCAAAATCTTTGAAATCTCTTGAAATCCTTTGAAACTTTTTGAAGCTTTTAAAAATTCCTTGGATTTTTTAAAAATACCCTAAAATCTTCAATCTCTTGCAAATTCCTTCATGTTTGTAAGAATACCCAAATATCTTTACCAGTTTTTTTGAATCCCCAAGGCCGTAGTCAGAAAAATTTCTCGGGGGAGGGGGGGGGATATACAACAGAAACAAATTTTGAGCCGGGATTTGTAGCAGCACACAGGAAAGGATATGTAGGGGAAGTTGCCCAGTTGTGGGCATCACGCGGTTGTGGGCACCCTGGCATAACTTTGCACACTGAACAGAAACAGCTGATCTGGCGATTGTCATTTGTGCACAATGTGGGCACGATGATTTAGCGCTGAGACCGAAGTGAACAGACGCATTTGCGTAGTAGCTACAGTCGATTACATCTTTTCATGCGTAAAAACCGACGGTGATGTATTTTTTTCTTGTGTTTGAAGTGCGATAAACCGAAGTAAATTGTTGCAAAAAAGTAATCATCCTATATTTATAAAGGGAATTCAATATATTTTGTGATTTTATATCAGTTTCATCAAAATGTTCGCACTGAAAAATTTGCTGGTGATTTTTTGACAGCTCTGCATTTTCCAGTTGTGGGCACCAATATTTTATCAGTTATGGGCATCTTTTTTTTCACTTAGCGCGTGTGTTTGTCTAAAAAACTGTCAAAAAATTTTGTTAGTGTTAAAATAACCTTCATGGGGGTTCATGGGGGGATGAAGGCCCCCCCATGAACCCTTTTTCCACTTTAATTGGAGAAAAAATTTTAATTGTCACAAAAACCAAAAAAATTGAAAATAATGTTTCCACATAATTTTCACGGATTTCTCTGTGTATTTATGGCTATGTCAACATAAAAAATTTCGAACGTTGAAGATGGTTTTTTGTTGGATTTTATTCATAGATGTGCCCAACGTGTGCCCTCTAATCAGGTGCTATTACACCTGCACACACTGCGATTCTGACGATGAATAATTCATTATTTTATTTTTATATTCATTTTTTCTGCTCTGAAGGCTTTTTTTCTAATTTTTCGTTAATCTTTGTATCACGACAGGCTTTAAAAATAAATAAAGAACCTCGCACACAATACATGGGAAAAAACATTCAGTCAAATTGGACGAAACTGTGGGAAATGATAGATCTTGAGGTCCTGATCAAAAGTTAACTTTGATACCGTTTGATATACACACAAATAATATATTCAATTTTGGAATATTTTTGACTTTGAACGACCTCTAGCTTCTCAGTAATTCATTTTGGGTGGTTGTGGTCATAAGAACTTTTAATCAGGACCTAAAAATTTTCCGGTCGAAATTGAATAAAAAGTTGAATTTTTTGTTTATCAACAAAAACGAATCAATTCTATCACTATTAGTAAGCTAAGGTCTATAGTTTTCTACTGATATGCATATTGCTGTATTAAATTCATTTGGTCAAAAGTAATGAAGAAAATACATAACTGTGCCCATAACCGGGCAACTTCCCCTATATTATATACATGTTACAAGAATTTCAAGGGGGAAGGTCGAACCCAAGTCATCCCGCCCCCTGGCTACGGCCTTGAATATCCCTTCGCATTACTAAAATCAATTATAAATTCCATGGAATTTTTAAAAATGTCCTAAACTCTTTGGTAATACCTTGAAATATTTGAATATAATTATTTGAAAATCTTACAGAGTTCCTCAAATCTTGTGAATAATTTTTTTGAATTCCAATGAGAAAAAATGAAATATTATTATATTTCCCGAAATCCTGGAAAATTTATTAAAATACCTTGAGACTTTTTAAAATCCCTTCAAATCGTTGAAATATTCGGAAATCTTATATAATCCCTTGAAAATGTTTTAATCCTTTGAATATGCCTCAGAATTTTTTTATATACCCTAAAATATTGCAAATCCTTTGAAATCTTTTGGAATTTTTAAAAACGGTGTAAAGCTCATGAAAAATTCCTTGGAAGTTTTAAAAATACCATAAAACCTGTAAACTCCTTTGATATCTCTTCTAATGATTGACATCTGTTAAAAAGGTTTAGGAATTTCTTTAATACCTCAAAATATTTCAAAAGAATTAAAAAAAATCAGAAATAGGTACAGACCTGGATGCAATATTGGTTAATCTATTCGTTCATTTATTCAAAAAGAAGTGTCTAAAGTGATATTTTCATTAAAAAAGGGACTATAGTGACTTTATCTTATAAAAGTGATTGAAAGTGATTCCAAAAAAAAGTTACTAAGAGTGACTGTGGAGTAGCCCTGATTATTATTGAAAGTTGCTTAAAGTGATTTTTACGGAAATTCTCTAACTTTTGAAATTTTTTTCTTCAAAATTCCTGAATATCTCTAATCAACAAACAAGGTGGCCGAAAAACCTAATTTTCAAAATTACCTGACTTTTCTCTGACCAATTTTATATTTTCCCCGACCATTAAATAGTTGAATTTTCAATTAAAAAGAACGAATCTTCTGTCCAAATAAAAGAATTTTTAACAAAATAGTAGCATTAATAACCAAATAATTGAACTTTCTATCTGCAAAGATGAATTTTCCACGAAATAGTGGAATTAAAAAAAGAAGATTATTCTTCAAACAAAACCAGTTACATTTAAATTTCAATGAAAAATTTAATAGTTGATATTTCAATTAAAAAAACATCTTTCAACAGACTAGCTAAATTTTTAACCAAAGAGTAGTATTTTCAACAAAATAGTTGAATTTCGAATAAAAAAGACGAGGTTTTAACCAAAAAGATTAATTTTCTACCAAAAAAGACGACTTTACAACAAAATACAAGAATTTTCATACAAATAGTTGGGGTTTCAACTAAAAAAGATCGATTTTCAACCAAAAGAGGAAAAGTTAAATTATCAGTAAAAAAATTAATTTTTGACACAGTGTGCGTAAAGTGCGCTTTTACAAGCTTATATGAGTGTGTAAAACAGCTTATTTCTACGCACTCATATGGGTATATAAAAACGCATTTTTTACTCACATTGTGTCAAAAAATATCGTATGCAACATGTGCGTACGATTTACCTACTTGTTGTGATCGCGTATGTAAAACCGCATTTCACGCACATGTTGCATAACATATTATTTCAACGGAAGGAAAAACGAATTTTCAACAAGATATTCAAATTTTCAAAATAAGAGATGGATTTTTAAATAAAATTATAAATTTTCCAACCAGAAAGACGAACTGTCAACAAATGAAGATTTTTCAGTCAAGAAAGAAAAAAAGTCTATTCAAATTGTTGAACTTTGATGTCAAAAGTTGAATTTTCTATGAAACAGTTGAGTTTTCAAACCGAAAATATAAATTTTCAACAAAAAAGTTAATTTTTATCCAAGAAAGGGGAAATTTCAAACCGAGAAGTTAGTTTTATTTAAACCAATTATTTATTTTTTATATTTTTATATTTTATTTTATATTTTTTATTTTATTTCAGTTCAAAAAAATATTTTTCAACCAAAAACGGCGAATTTTCAACAAAATAGTTGAATCCACAACCAGAGAAGATTAATTTTCAACCAAACAGTTGCATTTTTATCCAAAAGATGAACTTTCTAATCAAACTTATGATTTTTCCAACCAAAAAGATGGTTTTTTAAAACAATAGTTGAATTTTCAACAGCAAGATACGACTTTTGAACAAATTGTTAATTTTTAATCGAAAAGAATGACTTTTTAACCAAATTTTTCTAAAACAATTTTCCATACAATCTTTCATAAACTTAATGAAATAGTTTCAATTAAAAAATGTCAAATTTGTTATCCTTAACAGTTATTTAAAATGCTTATTATAGAAATTCCCTGAGTTTTACCCGACTTATTTCAAACTCCCTGATTTCCCCCTGATTTACAAGTTTTCCCTGACTAGCGGCCATTCTGGTTTAATATGTGAGGGAAGCAGAGCGATAAACTTAGTACAAATTAGGAATCAGCAATGGATCAAAAAATATTCAGATGAGTCAAAAAGACATCGAGTGACTATTTTAAAGTTTAGTCAACTCGTGCAAATTACGAAATTTTACGATGCTTAAAAAAAGCTAGATAGTTATGACAAAACGAAGAATATGTTGAGTCACTATTTATTACCAGAGGGTCTTCCCCTTAACTAGCGGGTCTAGACAGGTCTAGTCAGGTCTATACAAGATTGGAGAGAGGACGCCAGACTTATGTTATATAATTAATGATCAGGGTTTTAAACTTTCACGTATGACACATATATGAGGCATTCCATTCAATTCCATTCCAACTCAACGCACCTCGATATATTTCAACCCTCACCTATCCTTTTTAAACCCGAAAATATCTTTAAATATTATCTGAAACAAGATTTGAATTCTGGATCTAAAACTTTATTTTCTTTTTCAGTTTTTGTTTGCATAAAATGAAATTTATAAAAACTAAATCATTGGGTTTAACAGTGGCATACGGTATATTGAGATGAAATAAAAGAACAAGGTTCAAAATAACTTGTAGAAGGCAATTCTTGACCGATTCTGGATTTTTTACATTTTCATCCTAACGAGAAGGTATTGATTTTATGTAAAATTTGACTTAGACGGTTTCCATCAAATGTCCACGTTTTGAGACCCCCTAAGTCAGAAAAAACCATTTTTACTAAGGTGTCTGTCTGTCCGTCTGTTTGTCTGTTTGTCTGTAGGCATGATAACTTTCGAAAACTTGTTCAGACTGGGCTGAGCCTTGGCACAATTTTTAGTGCCTATAAGAAAAGAACAAGTTAGTGAGTCAGCTATTTTGAAACAAAAATCAAAAAAAGATTTTCAAAATTTTTGAGAACATTTTTTCCAAGATTCAAAAATCCTATGTACGACAATTTGTAGTACTTGATCGGAAAATTGGAAAATTTATTCTAACGACTTTTTTGATAAAAAAAAATGATCAGAGTTAAAGCGTTTTCAAAATTTAAAAAACAAGAAAATGAACATTTTAAGTCAAACAACGCACGATATGAAAAAAGTCCAGGAAAGAAAAACGTTTTTTGAAAGTCCTGCAAGATTATCATGAAAACTTTAAGAATTTTCTTGAAAAATCAAAAATTCAAATTTTGATTGCACAAAAAATAATCAAAAATTCCATTTTGCAATCAAACTATGCAAGATAAGAAAAATCATAAATCGACAAAAATTGTGCAACCAAAAAAGATTCACACATTTTTTATTAATGACTTTTTGATTTGACGTGCAGTTTCGGTTCTATTCGTATAAAACATCATCGAAAATAAAATAATAAAATTTCTGTGCAAATGACACACGCTACGAAAAAAAAGACAAAAGTTGTTCACCCGAAAAAGAGCTTTTGTTATTAATAATTTTTTTAATAGACGCGTAGATTTTTCGTTTTCAAAGTACATATTTGCATTTAAATCACCTGCTTTTATTGACAAAATGATACTCGATCATAAAAATTTATCACCCGATCTTTTTTATCAATCTTATACACAAATTACATGAACAAATGCTCGGTGTGGACATTTAAAGGCAGAAAGAAATAGTCTTCTCTCTTGTTTTTTAAAAAATTATGTTGTCAGTTATATATAATGATAAAAATTTGTGAGCTGTTATTTTTGATCAATTTTATGAACAAATTATATAAACAAATGTCCAGTGTGGAAATTTCATAGCAGAGAAATAGTCTTTTCTCTTAATTTCGTTAAAATTTTGCTATTAGTGACGTTCAATGATTAAAATTTGTACGCCGATATTATTTATTGATTTTATAAACAAGATATATAATCAAATGCCCAGTTTGGACATTAGTAGGAAGGAAGAAATCGTCTTTCCTATTAATTTTCTTTAAACGATGTCATCAGTGATGATCAGTAATAAAAATGTCATCTGATATTTTTTATCAATTTTATGTATAAACAAATTCCCAATGTGGAAATTTAATAGCAGAGAGAAAGTCTTCTCTTAATTTTGTAAAAATTCTGTTGCCAGTGATGCTTAAATTGAGAAAAAAATAATGTCCCAGCAACAAAATAATATAGTTGAGCAGTTTTGGTTGTTACCAAAATTTGGTTGCGACTACCAAAATAGTAGTTGGAGTTACAAAAGAATTCATTTGACTCAAACAAAGAAGTTTGTTAAGCACTTTTTGTTGAGTGCACCAAGGAATTTGGTTGGGCGTACCAAACACGTGACCGCGCATTCGCTCTCTTTCAACTCATGATGAGCAACTCACCACTTTTTCAATATAGTGGATTCGAGTGAAAATCGCTTCTCTGCATTTTGATCGTTGATATTATTTGTAGTTCTTTCAAAGAAAATGAAGTTGAAAAGAAGAGTAGTATTTGTTTCCAAAAAACGTTAGAATGGCTGACGTTGTAAACCAGCAGATTTTAGATGAATGCGGCCTAGGACCTCTAATAGATGTATTTCAAGGTAGTTATTTTTACATTTTATTATTCTTTGTATTTAATTTCTCAAATTCTAAAAATACACTTGAAACTCATATCGTTGTTAATATCTTTAAAGTTTATGTTAAATTATTCACATGGGAAGTGAGAATATTTACAATATTACCTGATGCTTCAAGGTCAAGATTCTTGGCTTCAAAATTTTTAATTTTTATATATACATACTCATTTGCTACTCCAATAGTGACAAAAGTAAAAAAAGATTCAAGTTCTATGTAGACCTGAATGATATAAACACTTTTTGATTTTAAAGTGGAGTACATAGTGTTTGAAGCGAGGGGCCATTCACTCTTGAATCAAGGAGTTTTATCGTTTGAAATCGGTATGAAATCAAATACAACAAGCATAACACTTCGTGAAATCATCTGAAATCAGCGGAATCTGAGTGGATTTTTGAAAAAGATCCAATATTTTGAAATTAATGAAAATTTAGTGAAATCAGTAGAAATCTCTTCAAATATTCCGAAATCGTAAGCGAGTCAGTAAGAATTAACGCGAGCAGCGAGTAATCACGAGGAATCAAGAGAGCAGTCATAGTGTAGTCAGTGCATTCAGCGTGCGACCCTTCCTTCGTCGCTATGGGATGGCGGTGAGCTCACTATAGCACGGCTTCTACAGTTTGTGTGCGCAGCGAGTGTGCGCGTTGCAACACAATTTTTAAAACGTATAATATCTTCTGTTCTTATTTTTTATTTAACATTTTAAATATTTTCGCCTTATGTAGAAGTTTTTGAAAATCTACAAAACTCATGTTTATTTTGGAGTGAGTTGAATGCACTCTTTTGCAAAAAAAAGTTGAATAATGTCAAACCTGAGGTTTCTTTAGCTTGGACCAAATAGACATTTTGTTATTTTTGTTTAATGAGAGAAAAAATGTTGTGGTGTTTAAAACGTTTGAAAATCGCGAAAAAATTCCAAATTCCTGAATCGCGAAACCATGTTTCTTTGGTTCAAACTGAAAAAATTTCACGTTCGACGTATTCACTAGTGAAAACTGTAGATATGAAAAATTCGTCATTATTTTTGTACCAATAGCAGGGTGGCCGTTTTATGTCAGGTAAAAATTTCTTGGTCATTTCCCGGGGTTTCCCCGGTTCACAACAATTTCTGACGAACTGTTGAAGCTAAAAATGTTTTCATTTGAAGCTATATAAAGTAAACTTCAAATTAAAATACTCGGAAAGGAACCGTTTTGAACTTTAAACTTTTAATATTAACGCTCAGACAATTGCTGTATTACCTTTAAACCTTTTAAAACCCGCAATATGATATAAAATTCACAAAACTCCACATTTTGCTTTAACTTTTTTGGAATAAGTTAAAATTTCAAATTATTCTTGAAATTTTTTAAAACTTTTGATTATTTATGAAATTTACTCAAAATTTTTCTAAAATTATTTAAAATTCCTTATTATATATTATTATATATATATATTAAAATATTATTATATGTATTAAAATATATTATATTAAAATAATTTAAAATAGTTAAACTAATTGCCTTTAAATCTTTCAGATTTGTCTTTCACAATTTTGGAAATCCTTTGAAATTTTTAAAAATATTCTCTTGAAATTAATTATTCAGAATAAAAAATCATTTTTAATTTTCTTGGAAATCTTAAAGAAAAATTTATCTTTTTAAAACATTTTAAAGAGCTCAAAAATCTTCTGAATTTTTTGTTTAAAATCTTCAGAAATCTATACATTCAAGTCCTCTCAAGTTTTAAATTATTTTTCAATCATCTCAAAACTCTTAAATATCTCTTCAACTTACTCGAATTTTTCTAAATTAACAAAAGTTTTATTTTTATTTAGTCATCAAAATTTTTTCTTTTTTTTTTTTAATTTTTTGAAAGTTTTTCTAATTTAATTCTTTTCAATTCCTTGACTGGTATCAAAAATTGATTTTGTAATCTTCAAAAATGTACATTTTGCTTAACATTATTTCAAACCTTTTTGGGTTTTAAATCAATTTGGAATCTTTTTAAGAGTTCTAAATATCTCATAAACTTACACGAATTTTTAAAAATAATTGTCTAATTGTTATTTATATATTAAACTTCAACCATTTGACTCACAAATGATAAAACTTGAAAATAGAACAATTACAATTGTGATATTCAAAGTTTAAGTTTAGTTGTCTGAAATTTTAACGATCCAAGGCTCTGTATTTCAAACAATTCAGTTTCAAATTATTTAGTTTTGAATATAAGCTGTCAAATATTGCTATATATTAAAAAACGGTTCTTTTTTTTTATTAGAATTTTCTAAATTAAATTGGTTTGAAACTCAAATATTTTCGATGAATAGATTTTTCTCCTAAAAATTTTGAAAATTCCTGGTCAAAAAAAAATTCACTGTCATTTCCCGGTTTTTCCCGGTCTCAAAAAATTCCCGTTCACTTTCTGGTTTTCTTGGTTTCCCGTTCCAAATACAATCCTGAATAGATTTTTTTTATTTCAAAGTAAAAAAGGGAATACAAATTCTTAAACGATTTCAAAACAATTTTTTTATCTTTTTTCGGATGCGAGTTTGGATGCCAACTCACGAATTTTGTTCCGTCAGCTTAAATATTCGATGAAAAGTACTCCTAATGTTCAACATCAGAACGCAAAAGTTTATAAGCGGAAAGTGAATTTATCTTATGATTTATTCATATTTATTATGAATACTCATTTATTTCAATCTTATGACTCATGATCTAGTCACAACATTTTGAAATATCAAAGACTGAAATATATAAAGCGTTATTCTTCAATGAATGTTATGTTGTATTATTATTATTATTATTATTATACCATTAAGCCTTTTCCCTTCCGGGGTAGGCGTGACTTGTTCGGTTGGAAAGTAGTGAAATAGGTATATAGGTATGAGGTCGATCGGTATATGGGTATAGGGCGGATGGGTATGTAGGTGTTATGTATAGATGTTTTAGATTGATCTGGAGTTCTCGTGTTATTTATATAAATGACACGTTCACTCCGCAACACTGCTCCGACCCAGGTTGCTGATCAATCTCTCTAGCGATCACCCCAAGTGAGGAGCCTTACAAAATTATTATGTATGGCTCCCCACCTGGGCCCATTAGTATCCAAGGTCTTTGTTTCAGGCATCATTCACTCTATTGTCACTCTGTTTATAAACTATTTGTCGCCACATATTTCTGTCCTGGCATACTACTCTAGCTTCATTCACGTCCATGTATTTTTTCATGCAGGCTCTTGTATTTCTATGTCTTCTTATGTCTCTTCGTATTAGTGTCTCATTCACAGATTCTAACCATTCTTTCGGCGGTCTACCTCTGGGCATTTTGCCATTTACTTTACCTTTATACACTTGCTTGGTCAGTCGTTCATCTTTCATTCTTTCAAGATGTCCGAACCACCTTAGCTGATTTCTTTCCCATATGTCAACTAGTGTCTCCCCTGTACCACATTCTTCGAGGATTGTCTCGTTTCGTACTTTGTCCATCAGTGTTTTCCCGCATATTATGCGCAGAGGTTTCATGCCGATCGCGTTGATTTTACTCCTGTCTTTTTCTTGACAGGTCCATGTCTCGCTACCGTATAGTACAGTCGGCACGAAAATAGAGTTATGTATGGCCATTTTAGCTTTTTTTGATGTTTTTATTTGTGAGGATGGACCTTGCTCTACCGATAACCTGCTTACCCTTATTTATGCGCCTATCTAATTCCCCATCTATGTTTCCGTCGTTAGTGAATAGACTACCTAGATATACGTACTTGTCAACTTGTTCTAATTTCTCATCATTTAGAACTATGTTGCATATTTTTTTCTCACTTTTTGCCTCAAACACCATGACTTTCGTTTTATTCACGTTCATTTTGAGGTCCATGTTCTTCATGCTTGTATTAAGTTTATTCAACATTCTTTGCAAGTCTTCGACTGATTCTGCCATAACAATCTTGTCATCCGCGAAAGCCAACCCACGTACCTTGACGGTTTCGAGATCTACACCTTTTTCGTCGAAGAGGGCAGTTCTAAGACACTTATCCATGAATATGATAAAAAGCCACGAGGACATAACGCATCCTTGTTTCACGCCTTGCATAATATCGAACCATTCACTCTTTTTCCCATTTACCCTTACACTCGCTTTACTACCTGTATATATTGTTTTTATTGCTTGTAGGAGCCCTCCATTCACTCCATACTCTTTAAGGACTTCCCAAAGTTTACTTCTATTTACCGTGTCGAATGCTTTTTCTAGATCGATAAATGCACAGAAGACTTTCTTTCCTACTCTCAAACTTTTTTCTGCGACCTGTCTTAGGCTAAATATCTGATCCGTACATGATCTTCCTGGCATAAATCCACTTTGGACTTCCCATATTTTCTCTTCTGTAATTTGCATTACCCTACGGATAAGTATTTTTGAGTATATTTTACTTACGGTACTTAGTAGGCTGATACCTCTGTAATTACTGCAGTTGCTTTTATCTCCTTTTCTTTTGTATATTGGTACGATAATCGCTTTTCTCCAATCGTCTGGGACTTCTCCCGTTTCGATACATAAATTTATTAATTCGCACAACCTGTGAGGTATGTACTCGCCACCGTATTTAAGCATTTCAGCGCTAATATTGTCTATACCCACAGCCTTACCGTTTTATAATATATTATTGAGTTCAACTTTTAAAGTTTCTCCCCTGCAAGAACATTGTAAACTTTTGAATAATTCAAATAAAAATTATTCAGTTTCAAGACGAAAGCGGTACAAAACTGAAATATGATAAAATTTAAATAAAATTAGAATTTATATTTTTTAGAATTCATGTACAATTTTCATTTGCTCTAAATATATATATATATTTGGCGTGAAGAAAGTTTAATAATGCTATTCTCCGTGGCGACTTGAAGCGAAGCATAAAGAAGGCAACATTGCAGCCCACTTTAGAACTTTCAGGGTACATTTACCATTAACTTTGGCAAAAAGATACCAACTGAAACTTTGTAATCGATTTTTGTATTATCGTGGTTTTACTGATGATAAGACATTTAGTCGAGATGTGACATTAAACATTCAACGTTCATCGAACTTTTGTGACTTTAAGGCATTGATACCTAATTTTTATCACACAGTTTCATTGCTGGCAATTGAGGGTATAAAATACGACGGAACATTGGGATCGATTCTTCTGGTCTAGATGCTTATGTACCTACTTTTTGTAAAATAGAGGTAGTTTTCTGGGACGATAAAAATCAACTGTATTTTATAGTTAAATCTCTAGAAGTAGAAGAATTATCCGCACACGTGAATGCTTATAAAATAAAAGTCACTCACGAATAGCGGTGTTTGTCTACGAAAGTTTGCGTTATGTTGGAACTTCGTGTATTTTCTATGATGTAAATGAAGATGCATTTGTAACTTGGTACTAATAAGTGTGCGCTATAAAGTTCAATATATTTCATGAAATAAACCGTGTTCCTTTTTTTACATTGTATGTTCTAATTATACTTTCCACTTATCATAGTTATAATAGACACTAATGTAATTATAAATAATTGCAAGTCCTTAATGTAAGGCGATAACTTCTTTATTTTGATGTGTACACTGTTAGAAATATGTTGAAAATTCAACCACTTTTCAACCACTTCTGTGGTTGAAATCTCGTTCATCCACGGAGTTGAAATAAAATTCATTCAAATGTAGTTGAAAATTCAACTACACAATGCCCCCTCATACTTCCCGCGAGGCCAGAAACCAAGGAGAAAAAGTCCCACGAGGAATTGTTTCGTACGTTTGTGTCGTCAGATCAATGAAATTAATAAAGGACATAATATTCAGGAAAAGAAGAAGCTTTAGAGAAGAAAAACAAAAGGTACGCTGGAATAATATTATCTCAATGGGAACATTTCATTCACAATATCAGTACTAACTGCTGTATGTTTTTTTAGGTTATGTTAACAAAAGCGAGTGTTGAAAAGTTTGTCTAATTGGGCGCTCAACTCATTATGGTAATATAATTCCAACGTACCTTTTTTTGTCTTCTTTAAAGCTGCTTATTTTCTTAAATATTATATGCATTTTGTTAATCTCATGGATCACACGACACAAACGTACGAAATAACTCACTGATTCCTTATCAGAATTCTTTCGGTACAGTTAGTGAATTTCAAAGCACATTATTTTCCAGGAATCTTCATGGGTTTCCTTCCAGATTATTGAAAAATTTAAATTGCTTTGCAATTTACTAACTGTACCGAATACAATTTTTTTCTCGTTACTGAAATTTCAATTACATGTTGTTGAAATTTCAACAACGGTAATTGTATAAAACTTCAACCACATGTGGTTGAAAATTCAAGCAGATATTTCTAACAGTGTATATAATTTACAAGATTTTCTGTATGGAAAAAAAGCTAGAAGGACGAAGATTGCATAGTTTTATTAAAAGGAATTTAATTTTGAGAGGAATATCTTCATTGAGCATTCTTTCATATAATCATCGAGTATTTCGAAAGTTAATTGTGATTAACTGAACGATTTTTTTACCAATCAAACACATTTTATTGAATCAGTGCATTTTCTGCCTCGAGGTGTTTTGTCATAAAGAAAATACTTCATATTTTATTTACAATATATACATTTTTTCCTTAGCAAAATGATTGCTGCTAAAATAAATGGTATTGCTCCAACAA
This sequence comes from Andricus quercusramuli, assembly GCA_932178445.1. NCBI lineage: Eukaryota > Metazoa > Arthropoda > Insecta > Hymenoptera > Cynipidae > Andricus > Andricus quercusramuli. The sequence continues at coordinate 22,506 of CAKNXH010061860.1, read as the reverse complement.
AACTTTTTTGTCATGTCTACCAAAGTTGAGTCCGCTTGACGAAAAATAATTTTGTTGTGAATACAAATATTTAGTTCGTTCTGCAAAACTATTTTGTAACATCTACAATATTTTTGTTTAGTCTAAAAAATCATTGTGTTGAGCTAACAAATATTAGATACTTTAACCGAATAAGTTTGTTCAATCTACAAAAAATTTTTGTTGTGCCTACCAAATTGTTTGGTTGGTTCAATCAAACGCTCCAATAAAATAATTTTGTTGGCTCAACACAACGATTTTCTTGCTTCTATAGAAAACAAAAAAATGGTCGGGGCAACCAAACTTTCATTCAGTCAACCAAACATTTTTCTCAGTGATAATGATAAAAATTTGTAATACGATATTTTTTATTAATTTTATGAAAAAAATTAGGTAAACAAATGCCTATTGTCGACATTTGAAGGTAGAGAGCAATAGTCTTTTCTCTGAGTCTTTTTCTTTTCATAATTTGATAAATATAAGCAAATAACAGGTATGGACCTTTTAAGGCAGAGATAAGTCATTTTTTCTCTTAATTTTCCTTATATGATGTCATCAGTGGTGTTTACTGATAAAAATTTGTCATCCCATATTTTTAAATAATTATTCTTACAACTTCTATAAAGAAATACCTACTGTTGACGTTTAAACACAGAAAAAATTCGCTTTTTTTCTTACTTTTTTCAAATTATGTCGCCAATGATCAATGCTCATATAACATAAGGCAAATTAAGCGAAGAAGCGAATATTTTCTGCCCTTACACATCCTCACTGGGGGGTTGTTTATAGAATTAGTTTACCAAATTAAGAAAAATATCGGGTGACAAAATTTCCTGAACAAACATCATTGGCGACATAATTTAAATAAAAAATGAAGTGAAAAAGCGAATTTTTTTTGTCACTTGATGTCAACACTAGGCATTTGTTTATAGAATTTGTTAGAAAATTATTTTAAAATAAGGGATGAAACATTTTCATGACATCATTTAAGAAAAATTAAGAGAAAATACTATTTTTTTCTACCTTTTATTGTCCACAGTGCGCATCCAATTTATATAATTTGTTTATAAAATTAATAAAAAATATCGGATCACAAATTTTTATCATTGAACATCACTGACAATGTAATTTTAACAAAATCAAGAGGAAAGTCTATTTCTCTCTGCCTTTAAATGTCCACGCTGGGCATTTTTTTACGTAATTCGTTTATGAAATTAATAAAAAATATCGGATAACGAATTTTTATGATCGAGTATTATTTCGTCAATAAACGCAAGTAATCTTAACGCAAAAATGTACTTTGGAAACGAAAAATCCATAATGTAGGATTTTTGTTAATTTAATTTATTTATAACAATTACATTTTTTAGATAATCATTTGTTTCGCTTTCAAACACCCCTAAGCATCTAGTTCAGCGATGCTCAACACATAGAAAAATTTACCACAAAAGAAAACAAAAATATATACTTTTTGTCGCTATTTACATTAAAATAAATGTTTTAACAAACAAAAATTTAGAATCAAGCCACATAAATCTCTTCAAAACTGAATGCCTAATTTGTTCAGAAAAAGAAATCCAAAATCGGTCACGAATTGCCTTCTCTACAAGTTATTTGAACATCGTTTTTTCATTTCGTCCCACTGTGCAGTGGTTCAGGAATAGATTTTCGCCTAAAACTTACGACAAAATTTACAACTTGAGCTAATGAACCTTCAAGAGACACGTTTCTTAAAATTAATGTAATATAATTTCACTTTTACAGCTCTGAGCCCTTCAAATCTGTTCAGAACACGAACCATCCTTATTGTCATCAAAGCGGGTTTATTTCCTTTTCAAAATTCTTGGTTTGCCAGTTCCTGTGGGCAGCAACCAACTTAAGCCGCCAACAACTAGACTTCCAAATTCAGGGTTTTTCCCGTCCGTGCTTTTCCGAAACCGATCAGAAGAACCCTCCGGGTAAGCAGGGCCGAAGCAACGGATACTCGCTTCCTTCGTCAAATTGTGTACACCATTACAATTCGAGCAGCTGACCTCTTAGTCCAGGCATCTCGTAAACTGATCCGCCCACTGCATTTTAGTTAAAAATGTTTACCAGCAAAATTGAACTAGAGAAAATTCTGAGAAAGTTTGAAAAAAGAACCTCCTATCTCTAATAGGTGCGGAGTTACGTCTCTTCGAAGAACACGGATTTTTTCAAAGAAGATGCGAAAAACCCTAATTCTGAAGTTTGTATCTGTACTTTGGAACCTGTTCATTATACGAAAAAAAGTTCTGGATTTGAATTAAAGTAGACGCAATTTCGAGTAAGTCTAAAAAAAGCAATGAATTAGCCCTAGTAGGTCATCAGTTATGGCCTTTCAAAGTTGACTACTTTTCACCTATTTTTCAGGGCAAATTACTCGTGTTCAGTTCTTTCAAAATACTTCGTTCGTGGGCAAAGCTACTTAAATGATGCTGGAGAAGAAGGTGGAGTGCAGGAAATTGTGCGTAAATCTAAAAAAAAATTATCTCCTAGTTTGCATGAGTCAAGAGATGTGACTCTTAAAGCAAAATAAAAATGATTTCTCTCTTATAGGTTAGGAGTTATGACCATGAAACTTTGACCCTTTCCATACGGAAGGCTCTGTATGTACTGGAAAATTACTGCGACCGTATTGGAGAATTCTGATGGTAGGCATATACGTATGCATTTGTAGTTTAATAAAAATATACTTTTTCCTTACTTATCGTTAAAAAACTATACATTGTTTCACCATTGTATAGATAATACTCTTCACACTATCAATTGTAGGCATATTTGATGTATTTTCTTTGTGAAAATTACTTTCAGAATATCTGCTGTCGAAAGTCAATGAAGAAAAAATATAAATTAACTGTTATTACATTGTTGATTCATTACTTATCAAAAAGTTATTAAAGGGATCATTTTTTAAACTTTGTTTAATTTAATGTAAAAATGCCAAAACCGATAAACTAATCATCGCAGGGGAAACAATTATTGTTATTTGTTGATAAAAAAAATAATTGACTAATTGACTGAGTGAGTAACTGATAAATTACTTAGTATCAATTGCATAATTACGTAATTAATTTCTGTATGTATTCTTTTACTATCAACAATTAAAATCAATTATTTCCTCTGCGATGATTAATTGGTTAAGTTTTGGAATTTTTATCATAAAATGATACAATGTTGTAACATTCCATAACATTTTTTTATAAGTAATAAACAATGTAATGACAGTTAATTTATATTTTTGTCTTCATTCACTTTGGACAGCAGATATTCTGAAAGTAATTTTCACACGGAAAATAGTACATAAAATATGCACACAATTGACCGTAAGTAGAGTATTATTTAAACGATGGTTAAATAATTTATTGTTTTTCAACGGGACATAAAAAAAAGTATTTTTTGAATTAACTACAAATTCATATATGCCACCAAAATGCTCAAATACGGTCGCAAAATTGACAGGTTCCAAAGTACAGATAGAAACTTCAGAATTGGGGATTTTCGCCTCTTTTTGGAAAAAATCCGGGTTCTTTGAAGTCATAACTCCGCACTTATTAGAGATAGGAGGTTCTTTTTTCTAACATTCTTAGAATCTTCTCTAGTTCAATTTTGCTGTTTAGAGTTTAGACTAGAGAAAATTACAGTTAAACCATAAATTCCATCCTTCCAAATTAAATTCGTTCAGTTTGTGCAAAGGCACGATTTGGCCTTCAGAAGTAAGTGCAACCATAAATTTGGAAAATTAGTCGTTTCCTGAAGAAGTCCCAAATGGTGCATATGTGGGCAAGGGTCCCTCTGACCAATTTTGGTACGACGTTGCCGAGGTTCTCAATTTCCAGACTTCTACTTTTTAAATATTTCTAATTACCTGGTAATGTCGAAAAATCAGGAGGTTTTGAGTTTTCACCCGGAAAGCGGCTGGGGGAGGCGCCGAAAAGGGCAGTGCGGTCTGACACGCGAACACGTGCACAGCTTTCATCTATAACCTTTCTTTGTAAACTCAGACTTAGCGCGACTTTTACTTCCGATAACCATCCTTTTTTTGATTTTGTACTGTAAATTCCGTTGATAGATGTTCCTTAATATTTTTTTGCTCTAAAGTGAAATGGGGCGGGTCAGTCTACGCAAACACGATTTGTGGAACTTTTTTCAAAAATATTCCTGGGATGCGTCCTAGTCATTTCTAGAAAATTTGGAATTTTCATCAGGACCCTTCAATAAACCGTTTTAGCAAAAAAATGCGCATTACTTACCTAATACGGTGAAAAGCGCCAGATGCCTGGACTATCTCCACTTTGTGTCGAGAGTGAGCTAGCAATTATTCCAACGTCCTCTTTCAAATTTTTCTTGTATATGTTAAACTCAAATCAATTTAATTTGTATATCAAAAGAAACTGGTTTTACTGCTTGTTTTCAATTTTAAAGGCGTAAGCACGCAACATTATTATCATCATTATTATTAAAGAAGTTTTTGCCAGGAAAAATTATGATACTGAGGTTTGCTAACGAAATTAGTTTATAAAAATTATGAATATTAATTTTTCACAAAGATTCAGTAATGAGTAGGATTAGATCGTGATTCTTTAAACCCCTTTTGATTCGAATCCTGAAAAAATTTTCAGTTTTGAAAAAAATTGAATCTGCGCATTTGTTTATGAATATATATA
>CAKNXH010061860.1:0-12803 GCA_932178445.1 Andricus quercusramuli | reverse complement strand
TTTGGTCGAAATCAATTTTGTTTTTCTACACAAAACTATACAATCGACACTTGCGACCCCTATCTTTGAGGGGTTGGTTCACCCCCTTAAAGTGTTTTTCCGCAGATATAAAAAAATACGTGTGACCTAGTTTTTCGAGTACTACAACATATATCAGGGAGAATCAAATCGGCGAGGGACACCTGGAGTACCTTCCTTGTGAGGTTTGCTAACGAAATTAGTTTATAAAAATTATAAATATTAATTTTTCACAAAGATTCAGTAATGAGTAGGATTAGATCGTGATTCTTTGAACCCCTTTTGATTCGAATCCTGAAAAAATTTTCAGTTTTGAAAAAAATTGAATCTGCGCATTTGTTTATAGATATTTTTGGTAATATGATTTTCATTATTAAACAAGTTCTTTGCATTGAATTAATAATTTAAAATGAATTTATAACATTTCAAGTTCACTCACATTGTTTTTAACTCATGAATATATAATATTTTGATTTTTCCTTTTCACTATTTCTTTCTCAATATAATATTTTGCAAATAAACAAAATACACTGAAAAAAATGTTTTAGCTGGATTTCGTCTCCTAAGAAAATTTAGCCCTATTACTTGAATTTCTAGGTGGCGAAATTAGCTAAAACAGCTAGATATTTAGGTAACACAACTAGAAATTTAGGTAATAGAGCTCAATTCTTTTAGAAGACGAAATCCAGCTAAACTTCTAGCAGGGAGTGCTTACTGTTAGAAAATTAATGACGACCTGGCGCACTATAAGTCAAATTGCATTTTTCTGGTTTAAAATCTAATATAACGAGAAAGAATAGAGATAACTCAACAATTTTTTAAAAAATAAAGTTCATGTTACGTAGATTAAAGGAAAATATGTAAGAATGCCTACATTGCTAATTGTAGGGGTTGAAGTAAGGGGTGAAGTTGAGCATGTTTAAAAAATCGATGACCTTTTGGTATTCTCTTTGCTGAATCTCAAAGGGAAATCATGATATCGATACAATTTTTTTTTCAATTGTAGTAAATGTAATGCAGATTAAGGCAAAAATTAATAGGAAAACATCAACTTCTAAATTAGGGATTCAAGTAAAGAGTAAGTGGCTAAAAATCAGAATATTCGCTGAAAAACATTGTAAAGGGTTTTCGTGAATGTTAAAAACGATTCTAATAATAATTATCATAATAAACATAATTATTTAACCAAAAAAATTGCATTTTCAGACAGAGGTCTGAACTTGAAGATAGCAGTAATGAAGATTGATGAAAGAATCATTTTTAAAATAAGAAAGAGTGTTGTGTCAAAACAAAATTATCATTACAAAATCTTAATGAACATCACTTGATTAGCAATAGAAAATTACTAATTATGAACAATTATTTTCGAAATAAGACTTTTATAATAATAAGGTCTTCAAAACGCCTTCTTCGAATATACCCTAGAGTGAGGGAAACGAGGAACCATCCACACAGCAGAGAATAATGCAGAAATGGTTGTCGAAATGATATTCAACCCTCACTAAAACCATTTGCAATTCTATTCTGCGATATTTCGCGTTTTCAGATTCTCGCTGTTTATTTCCTACCCTAGAAAGGATAATGATAGCGAGAGATTATCCATACAGTTGAGGATTTTGAAGAAATGGTTATTTGAATCGTTTCTACTACCCACGAAAACCCTTTACAATGTTTTTCAGCGAATTTTCTGATTTTTAGCCACTAACCCCTTATTTCAACCCCTAATTTAGAAGATGATGGTATCCTGATAATTTTTTCCTTAATCTGCATTACATTTACTACAATTTAAAAGAAAATTTGTATCGATATCATGATTTCCTTCTGAGATTCAGTCAAAAGAAAAGCAAAAGGTTATCCATTTTTCAAACATGCTCAACTTCACCCCTTACTTCAACCCCTAAAATAAGCAATGTAGGCATTCTTACATATTTTCCTTTATTCTACGTAACATGAACTTTATTTTTGAAAAAATTGTTGAGTTATCTCTATTCTTTCTCGTTATATTAGATTTTGAACTAGAAAAATGCAATTTGTCAATCCGCTTCACGCTCGACAGTACATTTATCGCGCGCTTCGCGCTTGATAATGCGTTTACCTCGCGCTACGCGTTCGGCCTTTGTATTTCTTCCACATTCGCGCACAGAAATTTTAAAGTTAAGGGTCAAATCATCGACAACTGTAATTTGGTAATTGTGAATTCTCTTTTGTTGAAGCTCCTTCGGCTTTAACGAACACATTCTAATCATAAATCTCGTGCTTTGCACTAGATTTTGTCCAAAATGCGAACTTTTCTACATTATGTTCAACACTATTATACCAAATGTTTATTATATTCATTTCTGTACTCAAGCTGGTACTGCTTATTCAGATATTACAAAATATTGTATAAATTTTATTTTTCATGATTACTTCAATATTTGCTCCTTATTTTGCACTAATTTTCATTCGTAGCTACCCTGAAATATCTATCGTTTCAATAAATCTATATTATCGCAATTCATAATATGTATTGGTATTGAAACATACGTATTTTCATTGCCTTGTTCTTATACATTTTATTGCAACTCGTGTCGTTTTTCCAAAAATGCAGTTTTTTTATTTTTATTATTTTTCACGATTGAAAAAAATCTACTCGCCCCTTCTAAAAATTATGAATAACGAGATCGTAGATCGTCCTTGAGTGAACAATTTTCGCCTATTAATTTTTTTTTCATAGCTTGTGTCGTTTGTCCAAAAATTAAATTTTTTAATTTTTGTTATTTTTCACGAATAAAAGAAAAACTAAGCGTCCTATTAAAAAGTGATTATTGACAAAGACAAATTTGTAGATCTTTTTTGGCTGCACAATTTTTGTCTACTTATCCCTTTTTGTATTTTATATAGTATGACCGCAAAATGGAATTTTTTATTTTTCATTATTTTTTGTACGATCAAACTTTGCATTTTTTTCGAAAAAATTCGAAATGTTATTATGATAATCTTGTAGGACTTTCAGAAAGCAACATTTTTCTTCTCTCAAGTTTTTTTTCATGTCGTGCGTTGTTCCGCTTAAAATGTTCATTTTCGTTTTTTTTTGCGTTTGAAAATGCTATATAACTCTGATAATTTTATTTTTATTTAAAAATGTCATTGGGATAAATTGTTCGAGTTTCCGGGTACTATAAATAGCCTTACATAGAATTTTCGAATCTTAAAAAAATGGTATCAAAAATTTTCAAAATGCTCTAACTTTTTCAATTTTAATCCAAAATAGCTGGTTAACAAACTCGTTTTTTTAGGGCTTAAAAAAGTGTGCCAAAGCACAATCCAATCTGATTATTTTTCCGAAAGTTATCGTGCCTACAGTCTACGGACAGACAGACACCTTCGTAAAAATAGTTTTTTCTTATTCAGGGGGTCTCAAAACGTGGAGATTTAATGAACAACACCAGAAGACGATCGATTCGGAAAAATTACTTAACCACATAGTAATCTGAAAAGAAGAAACATTTGGCACATTAAGCATGAGCGCGTTACGAAAGATACCTGTGTCCCAATCTGGCTTTTTCACGAACTCTCCCAGTGAGAGTCAAAACCAGACCGAGTGATAAGGTTCGAAACTCGAACCAATAGTTAAGGCCATTTGATGAGTGTGTCACGTGATCAGATTCCTACCTTACCGGCACTTTTTTTATTTGTCAACCTATTTAAACATGAATAGCCACATCGAGTTGAAAATTTGGGATATAAGAAGCACTGAGAAAGGCGGCTCTAGTCCTGAATTGTAATAATCATAAGAAAGCAACAACAAATTTTTTACAAAGAAAACTTTTTTCATGATTATTACAGTTTAGGACCAGAGCCGCCTTTCCTAGCGCTTCTTATTTATTATCTTAAATTTTCAACTCGATGTGGCTATTCATGCGAAAAGATGTTGACAATTAAAAAAAGCGTCGGTAAGGTAGGAATCCGGTCCGAAAAGCTGGCCGAAAGTAGAAAATGTTCATAAAATGGGCCAAATTTTCTTACTCGAAGGTTTTTGGGGTCGCTGATTACAAAGCTGAAGTCAAAAACTCCAAAAACAAAATGGCGGATCCAATATGGCGGTCGAATATGCTGAGGAAATTTTTCATTTCTTTCAAAATTGGTATAAGGAGGTTTTCGAGGTCGTTGATCACGAGTCCGACGTCAGCATTTCCATGAACAAAATGGGGGATCCAATATGGCGGTCGACTATGATAAATAAATTTTTGATTTTTTTCAAAATTGCTATAAGGGGGTATTCGAGATCGCTGATCATGAATCCAAAGTCAAAATTTCCAAAAATGAAATGGCGGATTCAATATGATGGTTGAGTATGATAAATAAATTTTGAATTTTTTTCAAAATTGTTATAAGTGGGGTTTTGAGGTCGCTGATGACGAATCCGAAGTCGAAATTTCCAAAAACAGAATAAAGGATCCAATATGGCGGTCGAGTATGATATATTATATCGTGCTACAAGCGCGGAAAGTAGGTAGTTCCACACGAGTGTGAAGATTGCTGTACGAGTCAGAGGCGAGACGAAGGGTAGTTGTAGGCGAGTTCTTGGTGAGCTGTAAACGAGCCGAAGACAAGCCGGAAATGACCCGAAGTTGAGCCGATGGCAAGTACTGGAAACTTCACAAGAGTTGCTGTCTACTTTCAGCATCTATTGCACACGATATTTTTTGTGACAAATGCAGGAAATTTTTGATTCGAGGAACAATAAGAATAATTTTTTTTCGAAATTTATGATAATTTTTGGAAATTTATGGTAAAATTACCAAAAATTTCCGAAAATTTTCGGTGAATTTGTATATTACCGAAAATTTCCAGAAATTCAAAGTATCCAAAGCTTTTTGGAAAAAATCCAAAAATTTCCGGAAAATGCTAAATTTCCAAAATTTTCGGAAATTTACGAAAAGTTGCTGAATCATCGAAAATTTCAGGTCTCCAAAGATTTTTGGAAAGATTCCAAAAATTTCCAAAAATTTATGAAAAATTGCTACATTTCCGGTAATTTATGGAAAATGTCTAAATTACCGGAAATTTCAGATAGCCAAAGCTTTTTGAACAAAGTTTCCAAAATTACCGGAAATTTATGGAAAATTGCTGAATTTCCCAAACAGGAAATTTATGGAAAACTGCAAAATTGTCCCAATGTCCGGAAATTTATGGAAAATTGATAAATTTCCGGAAATTTCAGGTATCCAAAAATGTCTAAAATTTTCAGTAATTTATGGTAATTTATCAGTCATTTATGGTAACTCATCACTTCGAGTTTGTCCAATCACCATTCACTATTCACAAGCAGTCTCTCAAGTGTAAAATCATCATGAAGTAAGGTTATCATTCCGGCAGTCCTGGAAAGTAAATCGGAATCGAAATGCGCAAGCATAAAAGCAGGAAAATGTAATTTATAACTGCTTTTTCACACGGCTTTGGAATTGGTCACTTCCAACACGCAATACATGCCTCGAAAAGCGAACATTTCGTGCGTGCGTTACAAACAATGAATTCTTGATTTTTTTCAAAATTGGTATAAGGGAGTTTCCGAGGTCACTGATCACAAATCCGAAGTCAAAATTTCCAAAAACTAAATGGCGGATCCAATATGGCGGTCGATTATGCTACATATTCTCTGATAATGTGAAATCCTTTTGAAATTTCGTGGACAAGTGATTCCAAATTTTTCCTTTGATTGTGCCAAAACATTCCTTTAAATCTTCTTTTACAAGAAGAAAAATTTCCTTTCTCGATAAACCGATTTTTTTAGAACTATCATCGCCTGCAATTGCTGAAAATTCAAAAGAAGCTATTAGTTTCAATTTGTAAAATAAAAGTTGTACAAACAAATTAAATTTTAATTTCTGTATATTATTTCTTTATTATTCATTTGTTATTCTAGTATGCAATATTTGCCACTTTGTTGATTCTTGTTTAACGATATATGATACAACATTTTTGGTACAGTATTATGTTCACACTATGGGTATTGGGACCTATGTAAACATAATCTTGCCCAAATAATGTTGTTCTCTAAAAACATTAATTTTTTCTAATGGATTTTGAATGTACGCTTGAAAATGAAAGCATTGTATAATTGGCTATTTTTTAAAAACATTTATTATAAAAGGCCCAAAATCATATATATTCAATTCTTCCATTATCATAACTTTAAATGCTATTTTGGGCCGTTTAAAAAAGTTGTTAAGCCAAAAAAATTATTTGGGCCTGATTAGGGCTATCTAGGGCTCTGGGCCCATACTATCAATACACTACTGTCCGGTCGCACGATATGATACGATTTTGAAGGTTTTCTCTGAATGTTTATGATTTTTCATAGGGATTTCTCATTCTTTTTCATTAAATTCAGGAATTTTTTTGTTTTCAATGCATGATGGAAAAAAATAAGACTAATATAGTAGTATTGTACTCACTTTCAGAAAAAGATTCCATTTTTTTAATTTTAAACCCGTCAATTTCATCAGTTTTGTCGACACTTTGAACACGACGCTCACTTTTCTGGTCCGTAACCGACACAACTTGCTCGCACGAGGGCTACATTTGAACTACTGTATCTAAGCAGGTATAATGAGCAAAACTGAACCTTCGGGACATTTGTCTAAGGGATCCACTCCCTGAAATTTCAAGAATCGAATATTGATTTTTGAACTTTTGGTCAGCTTTTCGGGATTTCGCCCTACTGTGTGATAGACCCTAAGAAAAGTGACTGCGTGGAATAATCGCGTCAGGGACAAACTTTCAACAATCACGAACCTTATTAGGAATAGTAAACATTTCTACATTATACAACTTATTTTAGATTTTAACTGAATTAGATTGAATAGGCTCAAAAATGTATCAATACCCCGAAATAAATTGTAGTCAGGTGGATGGTCAAATCAAGAATCACAAACAAAATAAAGAGCGACAGCTTTTGCCGCCCGCCGTGAAGCATCAAGCTGAACAGAGCGCTACCTGATAGGACGAAATAGTTTCCATCTGCCGCGGAAGATCAAGCTAGAAAGAGTGGTACGTGACTTGACTGAGTAGTTTCCGCTCGCCATCGAATACCGTGCCACACAGCAGTTGATGTAATCTGTGGTGTCATCCATAATCTCATCGCCAGCAATATAGTCCGGCGACTACCTCAGATGCATGCTGTTGCCGCCTGAACAGATATCTTGGTTTTAGAGATTACAATGTGAAAATGAACAGTGAAACATCTCGAATCAATACTGGATGTATTTTTTTACAAATTTTTACAAGTTGGTATCTACGAGTACACCATTAAATCATGCCATGCCACTCACTCAGTTAATCAACTTGGGAATATGCGGATTAGCCTAATGAATCAAATTTCAACTCATGCACGGAGATCTCGAAAGCTGTGAGAATAGGTTCAAACTGATCAGGTACCAGGAAGATCCACCTGACCGCTTGCCAAAGAAACAGCGTTGCCAACGATTTGGTGGACTCACGTTTCCGAGAGACAGATTACCGATATGGGAACCTCCTGCAAGCAAGACACCATGTCACAGAAATACTTTTCATAAATACCTGAGTACGTTTCAAGCTATTCTTGAGTCACAACAGAGAAAGAATATTGGCAGCCCCTGTGTCATCCATGGCCAAAATTGAAATTCTATCAATTTCCGTGTCGGGCTACAAGTTGCAGGCACAGCAGACAGATATGCCTTTGCTACAAGAGCATTACCAGATATCACACAAAATAAAAAAGCTGAGTACTCATCAGTCAATCACATAATTTTGTAGGAATTATCTTCATATCACCGAACTCGATTTGTATATTCAAGCACCAATGACCAACACACTCTAAAACACAATCAGAAGATGCACACTACTGCAACGTCGATGCACATCAGTGCTCGTAGGAAGATAATGTTGCAGAGATCACACAAGTTGAACCATTCTGACAAATCGAGCTTGTCTAATCGTGTCTTAAATTGAAAATAATCAGAAGGAGTGATGCGTGTTACGGATGATCAAGTTTGAAATTAAACTTCTATACCTACAGCACAGAAAAATAGTGGGCTCATTTTTGTTGCAACTCAAAACAACACCGAATCGGTGCACTTTTGAGGATCCTTGTTTTTCTATGAGTGGCGATAAACCAGCTTAAATACAGTCACAAGCCATTCTCCTGCATGCGTGCACTCATGAAGAAAGCATCTCTGAGATGAATACCACTGCATGAAACAGAATCAATCAAGAAAAAAAAATCTGTTTAAAAATTGCATAGATAGTCAGAAAAGTCAGATTATTTCGGTTCATTCTAGAACTGAATCGATAAACGGACTTTACAATGTTAGCTTTGTTGCACGGAGAAAATGGGAGTCTCGAAGATAATGCGGTCTGACTCATTGCAAATCCGACGTCGTTCTGAGACTGAACAGTTGTTTGATTTAAATTTTTTTAGAAAGAACAGTGACAAAGTTGTACTCTCACCCAACAATTAAATCTAGTTATGAGAAATGGAGTTTCACTCAATTACTTTCTTGAAGAATCGAATCCTTCATTATTAATGATGAGCATTTCGACCTTCAGTGTTTCAAAGTGCTTCAATGTTCATTTCTGATTAATTCAATGATCGCCGCATGCATATGCGCCTAATTTTAATTAATTGGCACCTCAAACTCAAAAATTCTTGACTGCGGAGGTCTTGGCGAGCAAGCGTCAGAAAGCTATCCCCCAAAGAGTGGAAGCATCCTGGATAGGGTGCGTCAAACAAAACAAAATTTGTTGGAAATCGGAAATGAAACTATGTGCAAAAGTAGCATATTAGGACCCTGAAAAAGTATAAATTATTTGCATTCGATCCATAAAGAACTCGGGTTTACGCGTTAACAAAATATCGTTTAAACCAATTTTATTTTCGTGATTTTGATATTTTGGTGGATTTTAAGTGACACTACTTTGAGTAAGGCACCATCCTTTCCCACCCAACAATATACATTTTTTAACCAAACAGTTGAATTTTTAGCTAACACAAAGGATTTTTAACCGCCAAAAAAAGTTTTCAACCGAAGAGATGAATTTTCAAACAAAAAATTTAATTTTTAAGAAAGTTTTTAAACTTGCATTCAAGGAGTTGAATTTTTAACAAAATACATACATTTTTCACCAAATAGTTACATTTTCAACCAAGATGATTAATTTTTCTACCAAATAAGCATCTTCGACAAAATACATGAATTTTCAACCAAATAGTTGAATTTTCAACTAAAAGAGATAAATTTTCAGCCACAAATGGAATAGTTAAATTTATAGTTGGGAAAGTTAGTTTTAATCCAAGAAATTAATTTTTTACTCAGATGATGAATCTTCACTTACCAAAATTCATTTTTTACAGAGCAGTTAAACCTTTGACGAAATATTTGAATATTCAATCCAAAAGACGTATTTCGAATGAAACAGTTGAATGAAACATTCTTAACAAACATTTAATAATAGACTTTTCAACCGAAAAGAATGAAATTTCAACCAAGAATAGTTTGATTTTCTTACTTAGTGTGTATTTAAATGGAAAATCGAGAAAAGTTGGAAAGACTGTGAAGTCTGCAGTAAATAAATAGGAATTCCATAATTTATAGACTGAAGTAATTTATGCACGAATCTTACTAATCCTGCAAGGTTTAATTATATTAAACATGTTAAAAGTTAGCACTAATTAAATATATTGTACTAAATCATTAATTGGTTATATTAAAACGTAATTTAAAGAATTTTAAGTTTACATGGTAAACTGAATGAAAAGGACTTTTGGCCACGATTGGACAATTCTGCCCCACTGGATATGTAAAAAAGTTCCTGCACCTTGTATAATGTCTTGTTTTATAAAAATGTCCCTAAAACTGTTTTTAACCCACAACACTTTATGACGAGCGATGAACCTGGAATAGAAACTTGTTTTCTAAATTAGAATCTATAAAAAGAATTAATTTGATGACAATTAATGTTGTTATTGTTTTGATGACTGGAGAAAAATACTACGCCACGGTTGGGCTAATCAAACGTCAATCGGTCTTAAACAAGTGTGGAATTTGTTTACGGCGTAAGTACAGTACCGGCCAGAATTATCAGTCCACTAAAAACCATTCTATTAAAAACAAGCCTCTCCTTTTTCGTGGTTATCTCAGCAAAAAATTAAGTCAGAAATATAACTTCTTAGTTATTAGTTATTCAGTTGGGATCAAATCTTGTAATACAATTTTGACAACACTGAATATCTCAATACTTTATGTAATGAAAAATAATTCAATATCTGCAATGCTCGTGAGCAGTTTCACATTACAACTGAGCTTATTACCGTTCCAATTATGACGAATTTCGTGAAATTTCTTATTTTAAAATCTTTTCTGCTGCTCTTTATGATATTTTATGTTCTTTCGTCATGTTAAAAGTGTTTAAATTTTGATGGAAATGATGAAGAAGTATTTATCACAAAAATTCAGCTGAACGTCTCCACCTGAATCGTATAAATAAATGAAAAAATTGTTTCAAAATGTTGAAAATTATTGATTGTCACATTGTGCGCTTGGGGAAGTAAAGTTTGTTTTATGTGTGTGTGGGGGGGGGGGGGGGGGGGCTGGAGCTAACGAATTTTCTATGTACAGTGGAAAATCAACTTCCTTTTCGAAGCAAAGTTTGCAATTTTCTAACATAATATTTTAAAAGTATTGAAAATGAACTTTGAAGTTTATTTCAATTATTATTCTTTGCTGTATAAATAATCAAAATTACGATTTATTTATCACAGACTCCACAGTCTTTCCCCTTTGTCTTGATTTTCCACTTATATGTGAACTAAATTAATAGAATCCAAGAAGAAACAATTTTTCTTGTCGGAAGTCAATTCTTTTTTGTTGAACAGACTACTATTAAATTTTTGGTTACGAATTCATCTTTTTTGGTTCAAGACTGAATTATTTTCTTGGAAATTCAATGATTTTGTTAATAAGTCATCCTCTGTGGTTGGAAATTTGACTGTTTTGTTGGAAATTCGTGTTTTTGGCCAGATAATTCAACAATTTGAATTAAATCTTTCCTTTTAAATTCACTCTTTTTGTAGAAATTTCATCGTTTTGTGTTAAAAATGCAGCGGTGTGGTCAAAAATTATTCTGTCTCGGTTGAAAATGAACTATTTTGTTGAAAATTCATATTTTTGTGTTATAAATTCAACTGTATTGTGTAAAATTCGCCTTTCCAGCACAAAAAGTCAATAATTTGGTCGAAAGTTGAACTACTTTCTCAGGAAATAGTTTTTTTTTTCAGTTGAGGATTCAGAATTTCAGTTGAAAATTCATTTCTTTGGTTGAAAATTAAACCATTTTGTAGAAATCTTTTTTTTTAGTTAAAAATTAATTTTTTAAACTGTAAATTTAGCTATTCCGTTGAAAATTCATCTGTTTGATCGAATTAAAGTTTTTTGTTTGCAAGTCATTTATTATATTTAGTTTGAACATTTATCTTTTTTTTCAGAAATGTTGTCTTTCTGGCTTGAAAATTTATCAATTTGGTAGAAAATTCATCTGTTTGGTAGAGCATTAAACTGTTTTGTCGAAAATTATTTTTTTTTAAATTAATTTTTCCGAATGAAAATTTTACTATTCAATTTTTGGTTGAGAATTTACCTTTTTTAGTTTCAACATTTAACTACATATTTGGTTAAGAATTTATTTAAAATATTGCAAATTCATATTTTTTTGGTAGAAAATAATTTTTCAGGTTGAAAATTCAATTTTTTGTTTAAATTGATATATTTTTTGAAAATTGAATTTCGTAGAAAATTAATTTTGGTTAAACATTCATGTATTTTGTTGAGAATTTATTGAGGGGAAGGATGCAATAACCGCCTTAGCGCTTGAATAAGCGGATAAGTATTGTCCGCAGAGCAAAATTTAAAAAGAAAACTTTTGCTAGAACCATTCTTTTTTGCCTGCGTAAACATTGGGTTTGATTAATATTTAAGAATCGTAAAAACAAAAAGATGGTAAAAAATATATAATGATAACATTTATTTCCTGTGTGGAAAAAATTGTAATCGTAATTTCTCCTAGAAAAAAAGGAAGTATGTAACAGGTGCCTTTTTCATAGAAAAGAATTTGATATTATGTGCAAACTAGTAGAATATAGTGTTACAATATAACCAGCAATGCGGTTAAAGTACGTCAACATGTGAAGTTTTTTTTTTTTTTTAAGAGTATGTACAAGTTTAATAACTGCGTACATTAATGTTTCATCATCCGTTTCCTGAAACCGGTAAGAGAGAAGTATTCCACGACAGCACACCTGTTCTCAAGTATGTATCTGAGAAATTGCGAGTCTAATATTTGCAATTCATGTTTTTGGATTCATTTATATATTGTATGTTAATATGAAGTAAATTTAATTTTTAATTTTTTTCTTCTTCGCCCTATTTATTTGGAATTCTATTATTAACAGCATCTTTTGATATCTTTTATTTTCAATATTTTTCTCATTTGTGGATGTTTTGGGTGTGCTGTCAAATTAAGGGGTTGTATGGGTTTTGAAATTTCAAAAAATCGATTTTTTTTTATTTGTTATCTAATAGTACAACTAATAGTACAGCCTCAGATGGCTGCAGTTGACTTGCGTCCTATGGTCAAAATCGACGGGGGGCCTAGCCAAGTAGTAGTCCTCTCTCTCTTCCCCCACCAGTCGAGTGGGGGACCTGACATGAGAGGAGTAGGGGTAGTTCAGAAAGGAGGCAATTACCTTAAAATTTGAAACCATCAAT
>CAKNXH010061859.1:89250-134767 GCA_932178445.1 Andricus quercusramuli | reverse complement strand
AAACAAGACTCTTAATTTTCCACAAAAAAATTAAATTCCAACAAAATGCAGGAATTTTCAGCTGAGGAATAAAAAAAAAAAAAAAAAAAAAAAAAACAATAAAAGAATTGGTTGAATTTACAGTTCAGAAAATTAATTATCAACCAAAATAACGAATTTTCAATAAAATAATTAAACTTTCAACCAAAGAAATAAATCTTCACTAAAATAATTGTATTCTCAACCAAAAAATGACTTTTTTTTACAAAATTGTTGAATTTTCTGCAAAGCAAATTAATTTTTGACCAAAAAAAAAAAAAAATTGTTTATTGGAAAACTAATCTGCTTCGTTGAAGATTAAACTATTTTGTGAAAAATTCGTATTTTTTCTGGTTGAAAATGCAATTGCTTCTTAAAAATCATTATGTTTTGGTCGTTACTATTTTGTTGCATATTTTTCATCTTTTTGGTTGCAAATTCAACTAATTTGATAGAAATGCAAAAATTTGATTAAAAATATTTATTTTTTTGTCGCAAATTCCACTTATTTGATAGAAATTCAAAAATTTGATTAAAAATATTTCCTTTTTTGTTGAAAATTCAAATTTTTTGTTGAGTATTCAACTCTTTTTGTAGAAAAATTGACATTTGGTTGGAAATTCATATTTTCGTTTTGAAATTTGGTTTCCTTCTTGACTAAAAAATCTATCTTGATTGAAAATTACACTCTTTCGGTAGAAATTTCATCTTTTTTTGATAAAATACAACTATTTTGTGGAAAACTCGTAGTTTTTTGTTCAATTCAATTTTTTTTTCTAAAAAAAGGAGCATTTCTTATTTGATATATGAACTATTAAATTTCGCTATGAGAATTCTTTTTTAGTTTGTTAAAATTCAACCATTTAACTGAAAGTTGAACTGATTTCTTAACCATTAATTTTTTTCCGGTTGAGGATTCATAATTTTAATTTAAAATTCAGTTCTTCGGTTGAAAATTTAACTGTTTTTTTAAGATTTGTTTTCTTTCTTTGAAAATTAATTTTTTTAACTGAAAATTAAACTATTCCACTTTTTCTTGAAAATTCATCTTTTTGGTGAAAAAATAATCTTCTGGGTTGAAAATTTATCTCTTTGGTTAAAAATTTATTTCTCTGATTAAAAATTTAACTATTTGGTTAAAAATTAATTTTTTTGGATGAAGATTCAACATTTCAATTTGAAACTTATTTCCTTAAATAAAAATTGATCCATTTTTGAAAATTCCTTTTTCTTTTATTGAAATTTAATTTTTCAAACTGAAAATTCAACTATTCCAGTTTTTCTTGAAAATTAATTTTTTTGGATGAAGATTCATCATTTCAATTTGAAACTTATTTCCTTAAATAAAAATTGATCCATTTTTAAAAATTCCTTTTTCTTTTATTGAAATTTAATTTTTCAAACTAAAAATGAAACTATTCCATTTTCAGATAAAAACTTAACTATTTGGTTAAAACCTAATGTATTTTGTTCAAAATTCTTTTTTCGTAGATCTTTTTGATTTAAATTGTAACGCTTTTGGTAGAAAATCAATCTTTTTTTGGTTAAAAATGAAATTCTTTGTTTAAAAATAAACCTGTCTATATTTGGTAAAATTTTATCTTTCTTAGTTGAAAATTCGTCTTTTTGGTTTGAAAATTCCTGTTTTTGGTTAAAAATGAAACTGTTGAAAATTAACCTGTTTTGATTGTTTTTGTTTTGTTACGAACTGTTTCTTTTCTTGGTGGGAAATTTTTTTTTTTGCTGAATAATTAACTATATGATTTTTGTTTTCAAAGTAATCATTTTTTGGAAAAGTCCCGAAAAATAGAATTCCCGAATAATTTTCTGGATTTTAAAAATAATATTTATGAAAAAAATGTTTCAATTGCTTAGATGCACGCATTTTATAATTCGGAAATTCTCCAGTTTAGATAATTTGTCTCTAAAAATTATAAACAAATTATTTATACTAAATTAATATTTTTGAATGCATTTTTAACAATTTCACGTCAATTTCCTTTTTTTCCATCCACTAAAAATATAATACTTCGATTTTGCCATTTTTTCAGATATCATTATTAATATAATATTTTTCAAATAAAAAAATAAAAAATTAGCTAAGGCGAAGAAAGAGTTCCAAGCAATCTCATTTTTTTTATCAATGGGTGGGGGCTCTCTTAATGACTCAAAAGAACTTTTCGAATTAAATATTATCAGGCGATGAATTTTATATTATTGATTATTATTGATAGAAATTAATTTGTAACAAAAATCATGACTTTAACAAAATAGTTCAATTTTGAAAGAATGAGTTGGATTCTTAAAAAACAATAAAATTTTCAACTAATGGATGGACCTTTGACCAAAAAAGTAATTTTTTAACATAGTTGTAACTTTTACCCAAGAAGTTGAATTCTTAAATGAAAAACATCAATTTTTAACGAATAATGTTATATTAGATATTTTAACTAAAAAACATTTTCACTTTAAATCAAAAACCGTTGAATTCAACCAAAAAGACGAATTTTCAACCAAATTGTTGAATTTTTGAAGAAAAACAAAATCATTTTTCATCAAAAATGGAAAAGTTATATTTTCAGTAAAAAACTCAACTTTTGAGATAAAACGTACATTTTTAATAAATAAAGATTCTTCAGTCAAAAAAGGGAAAAAAACCAATCAAAATTGTTGATATTTCAAGCTAAAAGGCAAGTTTTCTGTAAAACAGTTGAATTTTCAAACTGATAATATGAACTTACCAATCGTTGCATTTTTAATCAAAAAATACCATATTTTACGCCCAGAAGCTTAGTTTTCTACCAAAAAATACAAATTTTAACTAAAAAAATGAATTTTTGATCAAAAATGAAAAATTTACATTTTCAGTTCAAAAAATTAATTTTAAACAAAAAGAAACCTTTCAAAAAAATAATTAAATTTTCAACTAATGGATGAACCTTTAACCAAAAAAGTTGTTTTTCAACATAGTAGTAACTTTTATCCAAAGATATCCATTTTAATTTTAGATCAAAAATCGCTCAGTTCAACCAAAAAAGACGAATTTTTAAGCAAACTGTTGAATTTCCAACAAAAAAATTTCAAACCAAAACACACCAAAAGTAGAAAAGGTCAATTTTGAGTAAAAAAACTTCACTTTTAACATAAAAGACGAATTTAAAAAAAAAATTTCAGTCGAAAAAGTAAAAAAAAAAGGTTTATTCAAATTGTTGAACATTCAAGCCAAAAAGATGAATTTTCTGTAAAATAGTTGATTTTTTAAAACCGATAATATAAATTTAGAAATCCGTTCTATTTTTAACCACAAAAGAGGGAATTTCATTTCAAGAAGATTAGTTTTCTAAGAAAAAAAAAAATTAACTAGAAGGATTAATTTTCAACCGAAAATAAAATATTTACATTTTTAGTTCAAAAAATTAATTTTACACCAAAAAACAAAAAACATAGTTGTAACTTTTACCATAGGAGTTGAATTTTTGAATAAAAAAGAATTATTTTTAACGAATAATGTAATATCAGAATTTTCAACCAAAAACCATTTCAATTATAGATCGAAAACCGTTGAATTTAACCAAAAAGACGAATTTTCAAAGGAAACAAAATAATTTTACAGCAAAAATTGAAAATTTATGTTTTCAGTAAAAAAAAACTCAACTTTCAACCTAAAAGGCAAGTTTTCTCTAAAACAGTCGAATTTTCAAACTGATAATATGAATGTTCAAACCGTTCATTGTTAACTAAACAAGAAAAAATTTCACATTAAGAAGCTTAGTTTTCTACCAAAAAATACAAACTTGAACTAACAAAGATGAATTTCCAACAAAAAATAAAAAATTTACATTTTCAGTTCAAAAAATTAATTTCAGACCACAAAATTCTCAACAAAATAATTAAATCTTCAACTAATGGATGAACTTTTGATCAAAAAATAATTTTTAACATAGCAGTAAGTTTCACTCATGAACTTGAATTACTAGATAAAAAAATACATTTCATACAAATAGTGTTATATTAGATATTTTAATCAAAAAATATTCTAATTTTTTATCAAAAACCGTCGAATTCAACCAAAAAAGACGACTTTTCAACAAAATAGTTGAATCCTCAACCAAAGATTGCCCGCAAAAATTGAAAACTCTATATAAATAATAATATCATTATTGTCTACTTACCAATAGAATTAACGATAACAGCTGAAGCGAAGACGAGAGTGCCCAGGAATTTCATTTTTTCATTTTTCTAGCTACCACTCAGAAACACCTGACCGTAGCCTAGCTGAAGAATTTTTTACCAGATATTGGATTATATATACTATTCGTAAGATGTTTCGGAGGGGACAATTTTTTTTTCTGGGACATTTGTATTTCATCAATCTGTTATTTCCTCTTTGAAACAAGCAATAGTGCTGATTCACAATGTACACTGGAACCTTGATGTACGGCTGGTCCCGGGCGTGGCCTACTCACTACTTGGCCTACTTGCCTTTGACGGTAAATCAAGGCTTTCCGGAAGAAACCAGTTTCATTATCAACCAAAGAGAAATGAATATTCAACTCTGAATTTTTTTAAATTTCTTTCTAACGCTAATCAAAAAGACATAAGTTAATCAACAAGGTAACCAGAAAAGCTAGCTGCCTTTCCAATCCTATACGCTTACAAAATGCTGGTACCTATGAGCGCAGTTCGACCGAACCAAGCTTCTGCGGTGTGGCGTCGCTTATACTTGAGTGGCGTGGCGTGTCCAATGGCTTAGAGGTGGAGGGGATACATAGGTTGGAAAGAGAAGGCGAATACAACTCTCAGACTCCTGACTCACTCCTGTGTATCCCCTCCACCTCCAAAGCGCAAGATACGCCACGCCATTCACGTATAACCGACGCCACCGAAGCTTGGTCGGTGGAACTGTACTTATAGGAACGAGCTTAGGTGGCGTAACGTCGCTTATAAGTGAGTTACGCGGCCTATCCAGCGGCTTGGAGGTGGAGGGGATACATAGGAGTGAGCAAGGTAGCATCGGCGGTCTTTTTTCAATCTCTGTATCCCCTCCTCCACCACTAACCCACTGGATAGGCCGCGCTACTCACGTATAAGTGACACCACGCCGCCGAAGCTTAGTCGGTGGAACTGTACTCTATACTAATCATCTACATGATTTAAGTATCTTGACCTACTTATGCCTATGCAACGAACACCAGCATCTTCAATACAAAAGCAATAAATATCTCAATCAAGGTGACAGTTGTAGGACGGTGAGCCTCTCATAAATAACAGACGCAAACTTTATGCCCTTCCATGCATTAGAATATATCAGCCATTGTCATCTAGGAAGGGATACCATATATTTTGGTAATTTCAGCATATTCTCCATATTTGGGCACATCACGATTCCTCATCGCTGATTGGCTATCCTATTGATTAACACTTTGGACTAGGAAGGGATATAATGCATCATAGCTACTGCGACACTTTCCGTATATGGGCATACATATAATTCTCGATGCTCGTTGCATAATCAAATCCCTACCACTCTTCTACACAATTATTTATCAACGCTGATTGGAACCATGATGAATTCTTACTTCTAATACCACTCACCCCTACGGGCATCTTATGAGGGATCTTGTGTATAAATAAAGCAGATTTGGAAGCTGAAGATCAGTTTAGGGATTTGGGGCAGTTTTAGGCCGTCTTTCACCAAACCTCTAACCGGCTGTTACGACATTTAACTGGCCGTTAGTTCAACGCTGCCTTTCACCACGCACTGACGGACAGTTAACTCCGATACCGGAGAGTTAACCTTAACCGGCCACTCGTTAACGGAGACACCCTAACCTCGTTCGTACAGCCAAACCTCGTGCGTTATAATGGATATACAACAAATTGCTTTTAATATAATATTCGATAGCGATGACGACGAAGAGCCACCCCCGGCGAAAAGATTAAGATTTATTCGCCGTTTACGGTTTGATCACTTCACGGATCTGGATGATATTGATTTTGTGAGAAGATTTAGGCTTTCGAAGCGGGGTGCTCTGAATATTTTGGAAGTGATCGAACATACATAGATTGGAATTTCCTACAGACAAGTGTAATTTCCTGTGTAAGTGTAAGTTCCTGCATATGTATTTTTTCATACTTTCTGGAAGAAAATTCATGTATTTTAACACCAGAAGTACCGGGATGTTCTGCCATCTTTGGTTACCACGAGGGGTCAATTGACCTCTACCTGGGTTCGGTGTCAAATAATGTTTTTTAGCAGTTTCTGCCGTCAAAATGCAATGATAGGAGTATGCTATATTCATATTATATCGTTCTTAAAAGTGGAGAAAAGTAGTGAGTCCTGAAAAATTCCTGAAAAAAACGTAAAAAAACTGAAAGAAGTGAAAATGCTCGCCCATCCCAACGTAGTCTTACCGACGTCGCACACTGTAGCCAAAAGCACTTTTTGTGGACAGAAGTCTGTCTACAAACCAATTTTCAATGGATTTTGACGATTTTTTTTAGTGGAACGTCAGGCTTTCGGGTATATCGAGATAGTGCGAGAATTTCGATTTGGCTGAACCAAAATGTTTCATTTTAACATCAAAATAAACAATATTTTTATCCTCACTTTGTAGATGTACCTTTTTTGTAAGATCTGCGAATTGACTAAAGAAGAGCTCAAGTCAGTGTTGTTACTATCTAGCGATAGTTTTCAGTAAATTAGAGTGAAACAAAGAATTGTTTATAATGTTTTAAACAAATTAATTAACAAAAGCCATTTTTTATGATTCGCAATGATTAGTTCTTTGAAATTCACAGTTTTTATACATAGTATGAGAGAAATGTATACCTAATCATGATTATTTTAAAATATCTGCCGGTTGGCAGCATTTTTCAAACAATTTTTATAAACAAGTACACAGTTTTCGTATGTTGCAATGAATAGACTCCATTTTTTTGCAGAATCGACCGAAAATGTCTTGCTAATGACTTCTTGCTGTCATTTTTTTCAAATAGACAACAACTGGTAATTATTTAAACAATATTTGTGAACAAATTCACATTTTTAACATTATTTCACGAGAAGGGCACATTTCTTTGCGAAACCGAAGATGTTTTGTAATGAAATACCAGTCAAATACTCTTATTTATAAATAATTAAAAGTCACAAAACGCCATCTCTCTGCAAGCAGCCGCTGCGGAGACTTACCACTTTAAAAATCGAAAGGGGACAATTGACCAATCCCGGTACTTCTAGGGTTAAACAAAATTTGTAGTTTTACGAATAATATACTTCTATCAATGAAAAATCTTCTGGTTCAACCATATTTTTCAAAATTCGTATTATATTTTTTATTTTATTTCAGTAGATAACACAGGCCCACAAAATTTATACCTAAAAACCGGACTATGTGACTCCGAAGGATTTTGGTGTCCTCAAAACGAAACCGTTGTCTACATTTTTCCTATACGTTAAGTCTTTGAGATATCCTAACCTTAGTGTGTAAAACTATGAATGTTCAATCGTGTGCGAAACTATGAATGTTGCACACGATTGAAACCCGAAAAATCTTTAAATTTTAAATTTATTATTTTTGTTTTTCGTTTCCATTTTTGATCATCTCGAACCGATTTTTTTCCGAAATATGACACACTAACCATTTCAGTTTCTCTTCGCCTTGCATTGTTCCACAAGGCATTGTGGAACTGAAATGGTTAATATGCGACATGTCGGAGAAAAGAAATCGGTTCGGGATTATCAAAACTGTGAATGGAAGATGAAAATGAGTACCAAACGATCGCGTTAACAGTCTTTATAAAAGAAAATTCCTGTTCATGTTTTATTGAAAAGGCTAAAAATAGCCACTTTTGCACTTTTAAGTTAGAATATCTCAAAAACCTGACGTACACGAAAAATTTGGATAACGCATTCGGTTTCAGGACACCAAAATCCTTCGGAGTCACATAGTCTATATTCTATATTTATTCTATTCGAATGAATAGAATGAATCTTAATTTTACGTTCAAATATGAAAATCCTTTTTTTATTCTTCTCCTCTCAACTGGTGTTGTAAGTTAAATAAAGCAGGGCGTAACAATGAAGTATTTTTTGTAGGTTGACATAATGCCGAGTATTTTAGAAAAAGGAAAGGATACTTTTCTATCAGTTGCCAAGGAATATAGAATGCGAACTTTGAATTCCTTGATGTGGTAGCTCGCTGGCCAGGGAGTCTCCAAGATTAGACAATTTTTGAGAATTGTTTACAAAGAGCACGATTCGAAGGAGGTGATCATGGCGATGGTCTTCACTTGGTGATTCTGCAAATGCAAGCTACATGGCAGCGAACTGCGAGGGTACAGATAGGACCAAATCCTGCTGGCGATGCGGCAAAGAGGGGCATAAAGCTGCGGTATGCGAAAGCACACCGCAGTGCTGCCTCTGCGCCGCAAAGGAAGATAAGCCCCGGACAGACCTTCGCCCGCGGACAAGGAGTTGCTTGGCGTTCAGAGAAGCAGCTAACATCGTAGCTAGGCAGGCCCGACAAGAAGCCCAGTTCACCAGAAGTAGACAAAGCTGGCAAAAAGAAGTAGCACCCCCGAAGTAATGCGAAAGCGGTTCCGGAGGGAATCATGTCAAGAAGAAAGGGTGGTGGTTTTTAGTGGGTCCTTTGGTGGCATTATTATAATGACAAAGTTGGTTTTGTATAATGTATAGTTATACAACGGCCATACCACGCTGGAAACACCAGTTCCCGTTAGATCACTGAAGTTAAGCAGTGTTGGGCGCGGTTAGTACTTGGATGGATGACCGTTCGAGAATAATACTACTGCGTTGCTGTTGGCGGTCGTGAGTGTGGTGAGCCCACACTTGTAGTTATTTACTACAAGAAACTATCCACCTAGAAACACTACCCGAATCGGGTAGTGTCACGCCTACCTCTAAAGGCTCGCCAAAAGGGAAACGGCTTAATGGTATAAATAAAAAAAAAATACTCAAGATATAATTGAATATTATATATGTCAGAGTCAATTTAGTGATGCGAGTAAGATCCCCACACTACCGAGAAGTACGGACCCTTCACGGTGTGTTTTTGAACATTTTCCACCAGCCCACGTAAAAAAAAATCCCTGGAAATTACTGGATCGATTAGTCAATATAATTCCTGATTCCATAATGAGAAAAAAACTAATTGCTCAGTAAAAATATATAAACTCATATAAATGATAAAGTTAAATCACGTAAGATTAATTTAGTTTATTTCTTCCTAAAATTACATTAGTGAATTAACGTATTTTTTAAATTTTGAATCAATCTGAAGAAATGTTGTTTAAATGAATTCATTGTGCATTATATACCTTTCCAAACCAAACAGATGAATTGTCAACTATGAAAAATCAATTCTTAATAAAAATAGAATCGTTAAATTCTCAAAAAAAGAGATGAATTTTCAACTATAACTATGCATTTCCGAACACAAAATGAGAGAGAAGATTAATTTTCTACGAAAGAAGACGAATTTTTTACAAAATACATAAATTCTCAATCACACAGTTGAATTTCAATTTTTGTGTTCTCATATTCTTATTTGTAGCATTGTGCAGTGTCAAATGGAATTTCAATTAATTCATACTAAATAAAAAGCAAGGAAATTGGCGTCACGATAACTAGGACGTTTATCTTAGTTACATTTTCCATTTAAAAAATTAATTTTTAACAAAAAAAAAAGTTTTTAACCAATAAGATGAGTTTTAAATTGAAAATAGAACAGTTATATTTGTAATTTAAATATTGATTTTCGACGAAATATTTTAATTTTCAATTAGCATGATCGACTTGCAGCCACAAAATGAACTTTTAACAAAGTAGACCCACCAAGATGTTAATTTACTGCTAAAAAAGAGGAATTTTTTACAAAATACATCATTTTAACCAAATAGTTGAACCGGCAAACAGTTGAATTTTCAAAACAATAGTTCAGATGTCAGCCAAAAAGATAAATTGAAAAAGGAAAAATTTTGAAGCCCTGAAAATTGAATGTTTAGAAATATAAAAATTGCTTGATTGACCAATTTTGAATTGATGAATTCCAAACGAATTAGTTTGGAAATTGTTTAATTTACGAAGGTTTAATATGAAAAATTTCAATTTTTAATTTTAAATCTCTGAGACATTATGTGGTTGGTTATTTAATTTGAATTCAGTTCATTTTTAGCTGAATTATAATCATTATTCATAATTTTTCACCACAAGGTTGTTTTTCATGGTCACTTACATTGTTTGAATAAAGGATTTATTTATAAGTGGAGAATTTCCAAATGTTGGAAAAATGCATTTTCCCCCCGAAAAATCATTTCTTTGATTAAAAATACATTGTTTTTCAGATCGAAAATTAATTTTTTTAACTCAAAATTTATTTTTTACATTTTTTGTCAAAAATTGATTTCTTAAAAATTTAAATATTTTGTTGATAATTCGTTTTTTTTTTGGTTGAGCTTTTATTTTTCCAAATGAACATTTAATTCTTCTATTGTTTGTTGGAAATGTATATTTTTACTTCAAAACTCATATTTATTTTGTTGAAAATTTGCCCTTCTGGTAGAAAAATAATCCTCAAGGTTGAACATTCAACTATTCCTGTAAAAATTTAACTATTTCGTACAGAATTAAAATTTTTTTTTTGAAAATCAATTCTTTTACTGGGAATTCAACTAGGTATTCTATTTTTGGCTGAAAATTCAATTCTTTGGTTGAAGGTTGAACTATTTTGTTGAAAATTCGTTTTCTTGTTTGTTTGAAAATGTATTTTTTAAACATTTTGAATATTCTATTTTTGGTTTAAAATTTATTTATTTTTCGGTTACATACTCTTTTGTTGGAAATTCCTCCATTTGGTTTGAAACAAAACTGATAGAATTCATTTCAATTTTGTAAGCAACAACGATGATAAATAAAATAGGATGATGTTCACATTTCTTTGAAGACACATTTTTTTTCAACTTTTCTTTTGTTTCAATTTTAACATTTTTTTAAATTCGATTTTCTTTAAATTCAAATTAATTTTCTTTAAATTCAATTCAGTTTTTCATATATTCAGATCAATTGCTTGAATAATATATTGTCCTCATTACAATTCACTGTGATATTAAAAATGATAATGCGGACTCTGATTAAGTGATATCTTTGCCGACTTTTCGAAAGATGTCAAACCACATAAAATACAAATTACTATAACGTTGGGTAGTACAATAAATGCACTTTTAGATGTAATTTGACATCTTCCGAAAAGACAGAACAGATATATCTTAATCAGCGTCCACATTATCACATCAGGTTCACCGCGTATGCCTAACCGGTTATAACTTCCTTCGGCAATTTCTTGCCTAGCAAATGACCTCCTTCCTTTTGTCCAAGCTGTTTGCAGTTATCGCCAGATTTCTGATATATTGCAAACGGTGTTAAACTTTTTGTATTAGCCCATGCAAATACTTGATTCGCATATAATAGTACATATTCAGAAGATTTGATTTCAGTTTCGCACAACTTATCCGCAAAGAGGTTAAGTTTAGATATAGCTCCTTCTTTGGGCTTCTTTGAGACGATATCGGTCGACCCGGCGAAAACTGAAACATAAAAATAAAGATTTCAATGTAGATAAATCTTGTATTTATTTACTATGTATATTATGCAAAGGAGAATTGTCAATAAGGTGATCTTGTTTACTACGTTCAACCAAAATCATAAAACCTCCTACAAGGGGATAATATAATAGAAAATCTAATAAGGGAACTAAGAGATGGAATGAATAGAGGGATGGAAGATGTGAAGAAACAGGAGAGGGGTACGGAGGGGATGATGCTGAAAGTAAAAGAGAAGTGGGAGGAGTGGGAAACTTGCTGGAAAGAGGAAAAAGAAAAAGTATGGAGTAAAATAGAAAAGATGGAGAATATACAGAGAATTAGTGAGGAGGAAAGGGTAAAGGAAATAAGGCAGTTGGAGGAGACAGTGTGTAACTTAGAATGCAGATCTGAATGCGAAAATAATCGTGAGGGCCATGGGAGAGGGGAGGAGAAAGAAGAGGAGGGGAACTTAAGAGAGGAAAATGAGAGAATGAGATACAGATTGCTAGGACTAGAGAGGAAAATGGAGGGGGAGGAAAGAGAAAAGAAAAAGAGAAACGTAGTGATAAAAAAAATGCAATTGGAAAGCGAGACGGGAAGGGAAGAGGTAGAGAAACTTATGAGAGACATAGGGGCAAATATCAGGGTGGAGGAAATAAAGTGGGTGGGCAGTAAGCTAGAAGGAAAGTCTAGGGTCTATGTCGTCCAGCTGGAAAGTGATGCGGACAAGAAAGAGTTGATGATGAAAAAGAAGGAGCTCAGGGGAAGAAAGGAAAGAATTTATGAAGATATGACATGGAAGGAGAGAAAGAGAAGATGGGTGATTGAAGAAAGAGCATGGGAGGAGAGGAGAAGAGGGAGTAGGGTATGAATAGGGAGAGACAGACTGTGGATAAATGAGACAGTGTGGATATGGGATGAAGAAAGGGAGGACTTAAATGCAGGAGAATGGTCACAGGGTAGAAGGGGAGAAGAAGGAAGTAAGAAAGAGGAGGAAGTGATGGGGTTTGCAGAAGACACGAGGAAATGAAAGAGAGGGTGAAAAGGGGATAAAAGTAGCGTTCTGGAATGTGTCAGGATTAAAAAATAAGGAGTTTCTGGGAGGTGCTAAATAAATGGGACGTAATAATGATGAGCGAAACGTGGATAAATGATAAGGAATGGAAGGTTCTTCAAAGGAACGTACCAAAAGGCTACATTTGGACAATGCATGAAGCAAGAAAGGAACATGAGAGGGGAAGGAGAATGGGAGGCATGGTGTCAGGGTTGAGAAAAGAATTGGTAATAAAACGGGAAGAAGGACATAATGAGTCAGATATGGAGGGTACTATAGTCAAGAGAATAAAAGTGGGGAGAGTAAAAGTGGACGTGGTGTGCGTGTACAGAAGAAGAGGAGAAGATGATGGGTGAAAAATAATAAGAAGATGGATGGAGGAAAAAAAGGAAGAGCTAGTGTTGATAGGGGGTGATCTAAATGCATTGACAGGGGAATTGGGGGGAGAAGTGTTTGATGAGGAAAATGAAACATTTATCAGAAAATCGGAACACCGAGAAGTAGACAGAGAAGGCAAAATGCTCTTGAAGATGGTCGGAGAGGCAGGATGGTTCATATGTAACGGAAATATAAGAGGCGATGAAGAGAGGGAGTTGACGTACGTAGGGAAGTGAGAAACAGTGATTGATTACATCCTGGCTGAAGAAAGGATAAGAAAGATCATAGATAAAATGGAAGTTGGAAATGAGATAGGTTCTGAACATTTCCCGGTAATTGCGACTCTAAAAAGCGAAGGAGAGAAGGCAGGTAGAAGAAAAAGAAATAGGGTGACAGTGGATAATGCTAAGATAGGTAGATGGGGAGGAGAAAAACTTAGAGAATACAAAGAAAAGATAGAGAATGGGACTGAAGACAATACACAGGAGGAAGATGTGGACAGGTTGGTAGCAAAGTTAAGGGAAAGGATAGAGGTGATAAAGAGAGAGGTAAGGCCGCAAGAGGTGCAGGATGGCAAAAAGAAAGGATGGTGGGATGCGGAGTGTAGGAAGAGTAAGTAAAATATGAGGGAGTATTTAAAAAGATGGCGAAAAGGAGAGTTGGAGAATAAAGAATACATTGAAAGGAAAAAAGTGCACGAGAAGTTATTAGGTGAAAAGAGACAGGAGGCAAAAAACAGATGTGATGAAGAGGTAGAGAAAGCGGTAAGGGAAGGTAGAGAGTGGGAAATAATAAACAGGGAAAGAGGAAGAAGGAAAGGTATAAATGAAAAAATTGAGATGAGTGAATGGTCAGAGTATTTTAAGAAGCAGTTAGGAGGAGTAGAGAATATGGTAAGAGGAGAAGGCAGGAAAAAAGAAGAGGAGGAGGATGCAGAAAATGAGATAAGTAGAGAGGAAGTAAAGGAGGTGATAAAAAAGCTAAAAAAATATAAGGCTACAGGAGAGGATGGCATAGAAAACAAGGCTCTGAAATATGGAGGAGAGGGGGTGCAGGAAGGGACATGGAGAATATGCAATAAGGTGTGGTAGGAAGGAGGGTGGCCAAAAGAATGGATTTGTGTTTAGTGTAGCCTAAGCATGCGAGACGGAGAAAAGCAACGCTTTAGTCATGTACCATTCAGCCGTGACCCATGCTTTAGCCACATATTTTCAAGTTTTTTGCCATGCTTGAGCCATGCAAACTTTTCGCACGCGGAATCCTATTTGGCAAAACAACCATCATCGCAAAAACGTACAATATTCTTCCAAGAAAACAAAGAGGAGCAATTGAAATCTTAAAACACCCTAATGAAATCAATAGGGACAATGGATATAATACCAATCCGATTGGACTTTCCGTCCTCCCGTTAAAAAAAAACTTGATTGGCAAATCACGTTTGACCAGACCCCTCAATGAGGCGCTCTGGCCAATCAGAGGCATGGTAGAGGATACATATATAAGAACGACGTAACCTTAAACTTCTGTTTCAGGTCAGCCCTGAAGAAGTGAACTGCAATCTTCACGAAACGTCGGCAACATTCATAGTTTCGCACTCGATTGTAACCCGAAAAAGCTTTGAAATTTTTAATTTCAATTCATCATAATGAATCATCGTGAAAGCATTAAATCTATTATACTACTTGCCTGTTCTGCTTGGCTTTGTCATCGCTGGAAAGAAGGACGGGGACTTCCACTTTTGTGTCATTTACGATCACTTAAATTACTAAATAATCAATGTCCCCAGTGTCTTCCTCGTGTCCAAGAGGCCCTGAGAGGTTTGGGAAACGCAAAGATTTTCTCGACCCTCGATTTTAAAAGCGGGTGCTGGCAAATGCTTGTGGCTCGAGAATCCCGACAGTACACAGCATTCTAAACACCTGGGGATGGCCAGTACCAATTTGTGTCGTGCCGCTTGGTTTAAAGGGTGCACCGAAATTATTCCAAAACCTTATGGCGACAAGTTAGTTTTCGAGTACCTAGCAATCTGTGGGCTCACTATCTTGAAAAAACATGTCGATTCAGACAGACGACACTCCCGTACCTCGGGCACCTTATCGGCACAAACGGTAATGCCGCTCAAACGGTAAACATCGAAGCCATCCATGATCCCAAACCTCCACGTACTCCGAAGGAATAGCGTCTGTTCTCGATATTTGTAACTGGGTGAAACTGTACGTTCTAAGCTCTTCGGAAATACTGACCGCTCTTAATGATCTACTCTCTCCAAAACGTCCATATAAATGGACAACCAAAATCCAAGAAAAGTTTGAGGCTGCTAAGCTCGTTTTTAAAAATCCCACTTCTTCAAGTCGTCCAGATTCACGTTCGAGATTTGTTCTTCAAACCGATGCAAGGTCGAAGGAAATCGGTGCAGTCCTTAGGCAGGAGGAACCCGATGGCGCGCGTCGTATCATCTCCTTTGCCAGCGCAAAGTTTTCGGTAACAGAATCTAGGTATCACTGCAATGAGCAGAAATATCCTGTTGCGTGATTCAACTTTTACGATCGAGTACTTACCCGGAAAGAACAACGAGCTGTCAGATGCCTTATCTCGATACACAAATTTATATCAGATAAACTTCAGACCGTGTACCCCCGCTTGCAAGAAGAGGAAGCTTTCATTGCTGTAAACAGACTAACAGAGAGCGTTCTCTGGCGTCGTGACTCTGCGGACGGCAGATAATGAATATTGGTGCCAGCCGTTTTCCGCACACGTGTTATTTTGGAATACCACGATGGTGCCCTTGCTGGTCATCCTGGAACAGAAGAAACTGTTTCCGCTGTACGTGTGTTTTTTTGCTTGTCGAGGACGACCTGCGAGCTCCGCTGGTATGTTTCAGAATGTCATCTTTGCATTTGTTGCAAACCAATGTGCGCACAGCAACCGAAGACTCAACGCCCGCGATCTGCCACCAGGGCGTGAGACACGGTCGCAGTGGATCTCATGAGGCCGTATCCACGAACGAACCAGGGCCATAAATTTATCTTGGTCGTCACGGATTTTTTTTCTCGATGAGTGAAGGTCTTCCCACTCCGAAAATCCGACGCACCAAGAGTCACGAGAATTTTAGAAGAGGAGATCTTTTCTAGGTATGAATATTCGAGAAGGCTGCTGAGCGAAGGCGAAGGCTTCGTCTGCACCAAGGAACTCAACGTACATGGGACAGATGTCGGCCGGAGTTACTTTTCGGACTTCGCCGACGACAGAATGCAACGACAGGTGTAACACCCAGTTATATTCTACTGGGGAATACTATTCTTCAGCCAGGGGAATGACGTTTGTTACGAATTTCAGATTCATCTGATCAAACCGAGAAGCGTCGACGCCGAGAAGAGGAAGCTCGCCGCAACCAGATCGCTTACCAGGCAAGGTACGCTACTACCCACCCTACACCATGTTTTGTTCCCGGCGACTGGGTATACGTTCCTAAGAACCGATTATCCAACAAGGCATCTGGATACAATGCCAAGTTGGTACAGACCCGTCTTGGGCTCCTTCAAATCCTGGACCATATCTCAGGAGAGGTATATTGGGTCCTCAAGGACAACGTTGCGCAGAAGGCCTGCGGTGATATACTCGAGTCTGTTTCTTGACCAAGTACTCGAAGCATCGAGTCCCAGACTCGAGTCCTTGCTTAATGAGCATTGGCCAAAAAGCTCGCGCCAATTTCAAACCAATAAGTAGTAATTATAAATAATCAAAAAGGTTATCAATAAATCAATACAAGAAGAATGAAGTAAATAATAAATGAAATATTGATTAACTGAATAATAATACGGAGACTACGAAAACTTTTCCAAAACTGAACTACACCTCAAGCTTTACCGAAATTTTATGACCATATTCGAATATTGATTACATATATATGCACACAAAAAACACACCCCACGTGAAAAAATTCTGCGGAAAGCGTTCTACGGAAATTCCATGTGGAAATTCCATATGGAAATCCCATGTGGAAATTCCATGTGGAAAATCAATGTGGAAATTTAATGTGGAAATTCCATACGGAAATTCTACAAACATTTCTACAAACTAATTTTGGACCAAGTTTGACTTCTGATGATGAACTGCTCTCGCCGAAATCACACTCCGGACATCACACCCTTGCACCAGGTATGCGAACAACATCTTCTTCGAGAAAATTATGCTACCCATGTCAAAACCTTGCATCTACTGTGGGTTCCTCGAGGACACGAGATTGAACCAATGCCCCAGGTGTGAAAAACACATCTTCTCTGGGAAAGTCTGGGTTCTATAGCACTTTAGGGTTCCTGGAGTAAGTTCCTCGAAGACACGAGATTGAACCAATGCACCAGGTGTGAAAAACACATCTCCGGGGAAGTCTGGGTTTTACAGTACTTTAGGGTCCCTGGAGTAAGTTCCTCGAACACACGAGATGCAAACAATGCACTAGGTGTAAAAAACACAACTTCTTCTAGGAAGGCTGGCTTCGACAGAACTTGGGAGTGCTTAGAGTGGGTTCCTCGAATACACGAGATTGAAACAATGCACCAGGTGTGAAAAACACATCTTCTCCGGGAAAGTCTGGGTTTTACAGTAGTTTAGGGTCCCTGGAGTAAGTTCCTTGAAGACACGAGATGCAAACAATGCACTAGGTTTAAAAAACACATCTTCTCTGGGGAAGTCTGGGTTCTATAGTACTTTAGGGTTCCTGGAGTAAGTTCCTCGAAGACACGAGATTGAACCAATGCACCAGGTGTGAAAGACACATCTCCGGGGAAGTCTGGGTTTTACAGTACTTTAGGGTCCCTGGAGTAAGTTCCTCGAATACACGAGATTGAAACAATGCACCAGGTGTAAAAACCACATCTTCTCTTGGGAAAGTCTGGGTCTTACAGTAGTTTAGGGTCCCTGGAGTAAGTTCCTCGAAGACACGAGATGCAAACAATGCACTAGGTGTAAAAAACACATCTTCTTCTGGGAAAGCTGGTTTCGACAGAACTTTGGGGTGCTTAGAGTGGGTTCCTCGATGACACGAGAGCCAGCCAATGCTCCAGGTGTAAAAAACACATCTTCTTCGGGGAAGTCTGGGTTTTACAGTAGTTTAGGATCCCTGGAGTAAGTTCCTCGAAGACACGAGATTGAACCAATGCACCAGGTGTGAAAAACACATCTTCTTCTGGGAAGGCTGGCTTCGACAGAACTTTGGGGTGCTTAGAGTGGGTTCCTCGATGACACGAGATCCAGAAAATGCTCCAGGTGTAAAAAACACATCTTCTCCGGGGAAGTCTGGGTTTTACAGTACTTTAGGGTCGCTGGAGTAAGTTCCTCGAAGAAACGAGATTGAACCTATGCACCAGGTGTGAAAAGCGTATCTTCTTCGGGGAAGTCTGGTTCAGTCTTGTGTCCTCCAGGAACTTACTTCAGGGACCCTAAAGTGCTGCAAAAGCCAGACTTCCCCGGGGAAGATGTATTTTTTACACCTGTTGCATTGGTTTAATCTTATGTCTTCGAGGAGCTTACTTCAGGGACCCCAAAGTACTGTAAAACCCAGACTTCCCCGGAGAAGATGTGTTTTTCACAGCTAGTGCACTGGTTCAATCTCGTGTCTTCGAGTACCATACTGCAGGGATCCTAAAGTACTGTAAAACCCAGACTTTCCCGGAGAAGATGTGTTTTTTACACCTGGTGCATTGGTTCAATCTCGTGTCTTCGAGGAACTTACTCCAGGGATCCTAAAGTACTGTAAAACCCAGACTTCCCCGGAGAAGATGTGTTTTTTACACCTGGTGCATTGGTTCAATCTCGTGTCTTCGAGGAACCCATAGTATGTGCAAAGTTTTGACATGGGTAGCATAATTTTCTCGAAGAAGATGTTGTTCACATACCTGGTGCAAGGGTGTGATGTCCGGAGTGTGATTTCCGCGGGCACAGTTCATCACCAGAAGTCAAACTTGGTCCAAAACTAGTTTTTAGAAATCTTTGTAGAATTTCCGTATGGAATTTCCACATTGAATTTCCACATGGAATTTCCGTAGAACGCTTTCCGTAGAATTTTTTCACGTTGGAGAAAAAGGTGTGTTTGAATTAAACAAACATTTTTTTGACCCTATATCAAGAATAGAATTTGTTTTACTCAAACGAACATTTTCTGAGTGTACGTATGGCGGCACTGTTTCTGAAGTGTATCCTCTTTAATAGTTTAATAGTTGTCGAGATATCCTGCCGCAAATATGATACAGAAGTATTTCTGGCTACTGGACCAGTTTTGGAAAATTCCTATTCATGTGACAAAACACGCAAATACCAGAATGTGGAAAATACAACATTATTAATTGTAGCGTTATCTAACGTTTCGAAAATAAACTTCCATAAATGTAGCAGAATTTAGCGTAACTTAAAAAAAAATTGCGGTGTCAACTTCTTATTGCACTCCAAAAACGATTTTGGGTCGAAAATCGAATTTTCAACCCTAGGAAAGAAAGTGACAAATAAATCGACATGAAATCGTTGCCTTTCGACCTTTATCGCGCAATATGCTATTGTTAGTTTAACAATAGAATAAGTTTATTATTACCGAAATTTGTTTGATGCAACGAAATTATCATATATATCTCAAAAAACAGTTAGTTTGGTACAAGAAGATTTCATTCTGTGTGCGTAGAACAATAAAATACATCGCTGTAAAATCCATTTCATCCTATGTATTTCAAATGAAAATAAAAAATATTCGCTCACACGTTTGCGCACTCGTATCGTAAATAACTATTTTCGCACGGTTTCCAAATTATCCACTTTCCATGCGCTATATGTACATTTGCATACATACATACTTTGAAAATATAACATTTCGAACATGCGTTACAGAAAATATTGAATCGTGTATATAAATAGTTTAAGATTATAATTTTCAGTTAAAACAATTGGTGTAACTCACCCATGATGATGCAGGACATTGAGAAAATAATGAATATTTTCAAATTCATTTTGGAAGACCTTCCTTCTTCGAGCCGGATGAATGCAAAAATTGAGATTTACTTTTTTTTTGGAGTGAGTGAGAACGTTTGTCGTAAGTTGTAAGGCGGTCACAGTTGTATGCCTTAAGCCTAGAAAATTATCTGTATATATATACCCTAAGACTAAATCATACCAGCCAAGCAAAAACGTCGATTTTTACACGTTGCACACGAATCTGAAATTCTTTTTGAAAACAACAATAATTTTGAAAAACTTTGAAGAAACGCTTTTTCTGTAGTTAAAGTCATTTAATAGGTAGAAAAATCAAATTTTTAAGTATTCTCGACGTTTCCAAGAAAAAATAATACCATCCACGTGCTAAGCACATAAAAATGTAAAAAAAAAACATTTCTTTATTATATTTTTTACTTTTAAGATAACTCTAGCTACAGAAACAAATAATTTTCCTCTAGTTTTATAGTAACTATAAAAAATAAAGTTCATCCTAATTTTTGGCTTATATTGGGCTCTCGAATACACCAAACTAAGTTGTCAAAAACCACCCCCAAGTACAAAAAACAAACCCTGAGTAAAAACTCAAATATTGAAAAAACAAAATAGAAAGTAGTGTTCGGCTTTTCTTGGGCTCACGAATGCTTGATTTTTTGTTTTCAAAAACCACCCTCACATCTACAAAATCAAACGCCTATCTATGAATTCGAATTAGAATTTTGAAGGACTGCAACAATCAGAGACTCTATTCACCCTATAAAATTCTGAGTCTCAAAAATCAGAAACACCATCTACTTCCATCAGAAAGTCCATTTTTGTGTAGCCCAAAAATTAGCGACTCTATTTACGCAGTAATATTCTAAAAAGGATTATTTTTTAACCAAGTCATATCTGCTTGGTACCAAGAGGTTGATTTTGGTGTTAAGGATTTTTTTCACGAGGGCTGGTGAAAAATGTTCTTATAACACACCGAGAAGGGTCCGCACTTTCCGGTAGTGTGGGGATGCTGATTTCATCTCTACAATGATCTCAGTATATTGGAATATACACGGAGATGTTAATTTGATCATTATAGTGATGCCACCACTTTCGCATTACTTTAGGGGGTACCATTTCTTTGCCTGCTAGGTCTTCTTCTGGTTTTCTTTTCTTTTGCACCTTGTCCCAACCAGAATGTACGTATCTTCCTCAGTATGTGCCGTGGTACCGCACATCGCGCTCGTCGGCTTTCGACATCCTGGTTGGGGGTATAAGTTGTACTGCCTCTGCTGGTTACTTCTTCCTCCCCCTAACTGCACGCATCGTCCTCATTAGCGGAACAGATGTTCCGCATCGGGCTCGTCGGCCTTCGGCAGCTTAGGGCTTGGGTGGTTTACTTGCTAGTAAGTCTACTTGTGCCTCCTCAGTCTCTGAGTTGTCCTTCTTCTTTTTTCTTGCGGAGAATGGTTTCGACATAAGTAGAGACTTTGTTCCACCATTCCTCGCTTTGAAGCATGACCCCGACAATATTGTCAGGCGTTATATCTCCAATCTCGCTTTCTAGCCTATGCTCAAGTTCGGCCCAGGGTTCGCACTCAAAAAAAGTGTGTCTCGCATCGTCGGCTTCCGCCTCGCAATACCCACACATTGCTGACTTTTCCTCTCTTGTACAGGTAGTTACGGAAGAACCCGTGCCCCGAGAGGAATTGTGTCATGTAAAAGTTGGTTTCTCCGTGTTTGAGGTCCAACCATGCGTTCACCTGTGGGATTAATCTTTCAGTCCATCTTCCTCGGTGATCGTTGCTCCAGCGTTGTTGCCATCGTTCCATGGTGGCTGCTCTGGCTTTGTCTTTCGCTGTTGCTTTGGTCACGTCGGGTCTTCTGTGGAACACTTTCTTCTTCTCCTGGGCTAGAAGATCGATCGTTATCGTCCCCGCAATTACTAAAATCGCTGGTTCGGACACCGTCCGATAAGAGCACGCGATTCTAAGTGCGCCCCTTTGCTGAACCGCTGCCAAGCGTCTCCAGTATGTCTTCTTTTTCAATGCGTCCGCCCATATTTCCGCTCCGTAGAGCATTATGGACTGGGCCACTGACATTAGAAGTCGGCGCTTGCTGGGTCTCGGGCCACTCACGTTGACCATGAGTCTACTGAGTGCCGTCGTGACGCCTGCTGCCTTATCTGATGTCTGTTTCAATTGTTCACCAAATGAGAGCCTATTATCCATCCATATTCCTAGATGTTCAATAGCTGGCTTAGCTGTGACCACTGTCAGTCCAACCTTCATTGTTATGTGCATAGGGATGTTCTTCCTCGTTACTATCACCAGCTCCGTTTTCTCCGTAGCCAGATCTAGTCCGTGGTCATCCATCCACGTGCTCACGCGTCGCATCACCTGGTTCAGCTTCCATTGCAGCTTCTCCGTGGATCTCGATGTACTTTGTTCATCCCTAGTTTGTGTTTTTGTTTAGGGGGTAGTTTTATTTCCGCTAGGCGATTTTTTTCGAAATTGGTTGTTGGCGCTTTCAAGAGTCCAAAAAAGCCCAAAATTCTGTCGTCATTGATTTTTAATGTTTTCAAATTTTTATGTAGTGAAGATTCTAGCTTGAATCAAACCAGCACCTCCACACAATATTTGAATTTTCATAAAAAGTAGAAGAGCCCGAAAATCGGCAATACAGCCAAAAAAAGCCAAAAATTCTGATACGAAAAAATTTGGGAATTGCGATTGTGGAGGTGCTGGCTTGATGGACCTTTTAAATACC
Organism: Andricus quercusramuli; assembly: GCA_932178445.1. Taxonomy (NCBI): domain Eukaryota; kingdom Metazoa; phylum Arthropoda; class Insecta; order Hymenoptera; family Cynipidae; genus Andricus; species Andricus quercusramuli. Next base: position 111,996 of record CAKNXH010061859.1, on the reverse strand, counting down.
AATTAGTGATAATCCGAGACATCCTTGGTTCTCAGAAATAGGCTTCAAGTAAATGCAAAAAAATGTTCCAAAAATGTTGTTATTCAGTATAACAAAATATGTTTTTTACTTTCGTCCCCATAAAATCTCAAATTAATAGCCTTATTTTCATATATCAACTATTTTCAACATAAAATAAAACAATCTTCCTGATATTTCCAAGAAAAACTAATAACAGCCACGTGCTTAGCATATAGAAATATGTATATCGAAACAACCTTTTTTTTTACTTATAACATGAGTTCAGCTACCGAAAAAAAGTAATTTTTCTAATGTTTCATAGGAATAAGAATATCAATTTCGTGCTCAGGCCATACAAATCTAAAAAAAAATATTATTTACTTTCGTCTCCACAAACACTTGAATTGATAGACTCAACCAAGAGTCCGCTTTCAAAGTTTCAGAAATAATTTAACAACTTCTGACTTCACAGAGACGAAAATAAACAAATTATTGTTGTTTGTAAATTTTTACACTCTGAGCACGAATCTACTTATTTTCCTATGCAGAAAAAACAAATGATTGGAACCAAGTAAATGTTTTTACTCAAATTCTATTTCTTACACTGATTTTTGTTTGTTATTAAATATTGAAAGGATTAGAAAACTGAGGAAATATAATTTCTTAGACCAATTAGTTCAATTTTTCTCGGAGATAGGTCGAATTGAAGGCTTTGGGATTTGAATGTAAATTGAAAAATAAAATCTGCTGTATAAAACGGTTTTTTTTGTTATTGAAGATTAATAGATTGCAAGATTTGTAATGCAAAATCTTGCAATTTGGAAGAGCTACAACTAAAAATTGTCGCATTTTAAAAATATAGAATGGAAAATAATTTAATTTTCAAGATTGCTAATTTCAAAAAATGTAATTTGCAACATTTTTTCTTGAACAGATCAAGTTGGAAGATTTACAATGGTAAATTCTTCAATTTTTGAGATTTGCATTCAAAATACAATGAAAAAGTTAATTTTCAACTATATAGTTGAAATTTTAACCAAAAAAGATAAATTATCAATATAAAATGTAATACATGGCTGATATTTCGACTAAAAATTATTTTAATTTGTAATCGAAAAAAGTAGGATTTATCCAAAAAAAGACAAACTTCCAACAAAATAGTTAAACCTTCAACCAGAAAAGATTAAGTTTGAACCAGTTGCATTTTCAGCAGAAAATTTGGAATGTTTTCTATAAAGGGCGAATTTTCTACAAAAAAGTATAATTTTTTTTAACTGAATATTAAAATCATGAAAATGAATCTTCAAAGAAAAAAAATAGTTTTGACAATAAAAAATCAGAAAATGAAACTAAAAATAAAAATGAACTAGAAAAACTCGAAGTTTTATCAGTTGTTCCATTAAGAAAATGAAAGTTTATTACCAACCGGCAGTAAAAAAAATTATGTTTCGCGAGTTATCGAAATGCGTCTGAAAAAATGATTAGTTTTCTAACGTTTATTGTTATTAATTTTTCAATTGCAGCAGATTCGTAAAATACTGCAGAGTTGTATATACATAAAAAACACACGCGTATTAGACATATTCATTTTTATGGGTTTTGCAATATTTAATTTTATAGCTACAGCTTGAAGAATGATTATCTCAAGTCCTTCGAAAATTCTCAGGGGGAGAATTTTTAAAAATAAGAGAATTTTTAAAAATAAGTTTTGCGGTATCTCTGATATAACATTCTTGTGAGTAATTTATTTGCCATGTATTTATGTTCCTTTTCTGCAATTATAAATTCTATTATTTGTTTGAAAGCTTAACAATTTTTTTTAAAAGTCCGCTTTTTGTTGCTTGAAAATTCTACTATTTCGTAGAAAATTTACCTCTCGAGAAAAATTCGTGTTTTTGTGTTGAAAAATCAATTAAAATCTTTTTTTGGATGAAAATCTAACTATTTTGTGGAAAATTTGTCTTTTTTCTTTAAAAATTCATCTGCTTTAGTAGAAATTACATCTTTCTTGGATATGAATTCGACTGCTTGTTTAAAAATTTAATAATTTTGTTAAAAAGTCATCCTCTTTGGTCCAGAAATCTACTGTTCTGTTGAAAATTCAACTATTTCGTAGAAAAACCTTTTGAGAAAATTTCACATTTTATGTTGACAAATCAATTAAAATATTTTTTGGATGAAAATTCAACTATTTTTCTTTAAATATTTGTCTTTTTGGTTAAAAAAATCATTTGCTTCAGTAGAAGTTTGATTTTTTCGGACGGAAATGCAACTTTTTGTTTGGAAATTCAATAATTTTGTTGAAAAGTCATCCTTTTTGGTTGAAAATTCATCTGTTTAAGTAGAAATTTAATCTTCTTTGTTTGACGATTCAGCTATTTTTTTTTTTTTTCTTTGAAGTTTTTTTGAAATTTTTTTTTGAACCACTTTGTTAAGAAATTATTTTTTTTTGTTCAAGATCCATATTTTTAGTTGAAAATGATCTTTTTGGTTAAAGTTGAACTATTTTTTGAAAATTGATCTTTTTTAATTGAAAATTCGACTGCGTGGGTAGAAGTTGAACTATTCTGTCGATTTTTTTGTTTTTATTTCATTTTGTTTATAAAAATCCTATGTTAAAAATATTACAAGATTAAAATGCTGGTATTGGAATGTTAATGGTCAGGGGTTTTGGAGAGTTCCGATAATCCGTTACGTAATTTAAATTGGAAAAGTCAAAATAGCGGTGGTTTGTGTATATAGAAAAAGAGGGGAAGAGGAAGGTTCGAGAGTAATAAGGACGTGGATGGAGGAAAAGAAGAAAGAGTTGGTTTTGATAGGAGGTGACTTGAATGCATGGACTGGCGAGCAAGGGGGAGGGACTTGGGATGAAGATGAGGAGGCCTATATAAGGAGCTCCGAACATAGGGAGATAGACCTGGAGGGGAGGAGGTTACTAGACGTAATAGGAGAAACAGGATGGTTCATATGTAATGGCAATATGAAAGGAGATGAGAAGGGAGAGATCACATTTATATGTAAGGGAGAAACAGTAATAGACTACATCCTGGTGGAAGAAAGAATGAAGAATATGATACGCAGTATGAATGTGGGGAATGAGATAGGGTCCGAGCACTTCCCAGTAATAGTTACACTGAAAGGTGACGTCCATAAGCGCAGCAAAGGGAGAAAGGAAAGAGGGGGAGAATGGAACACAAAAATGGGAGTCTGGGGGATAGATCAATTAAAAGATTTTAAACAAAAAATGGAAAACGAGAATGTTAGCTATGAAAAGGAGGAGGGAGTAGACTCGTTAATTGAAAGGTTGGAAGGGTCGATTGAGAAGGCAAGGGATGAGATAGGTACAAAAGAAGGAAGAGAAGAGGGAAAGAGAGGCTGGTGGGACGAGGAATGTAGGGAAAGTAAAGAGAGAATGAAAGAGTCTGTAAGAAAATGGAGGAAAGGAGAAATAGAGAAGGCGGAGTACAATAGGAGAAAAAGAGAACATGAGAGAATGCTGGAAAGGAAAAAGCAAAGTTGAAAGGAGAAATATAAGGAAGAAGTAGAAGAATTGATCAAAGAAGGCAGGGTCTGGGATGTGATAGATAGGGAAAGAGGAGGAAGGAATGGCGTGAATGAAGAAATAGAAATGGGTGAGCGGACGGATTACTTTAAGGGTCTTTTAGGGGGAGAAAAAAATAGGAGCAAAAGAAGAAAATAGAAGGATGGTCCAGGGCGAAATGGAGGAAGGGAACGAAATAACAAGAAAAGAAGTGGATGAGGCGATAGATAGACTGAAAAGAAACAAGGCTACAGGAGAGGATGATATGGAGAACGAAGCGATAAAGTATGGAGGAGAAGGGATTAGGGAAGAGATGTGGAAGATCTGCAACAAGGTCTGGAAAGGAGAAGGGTGGCCGGAGGAGTGGATGACAGGGCTGGTGGTACCGCCTGTTAAGAAAAGGGAGGGTAAGAAGGTAGAAGAGTACAGAGGGATCACTCTCATGCCAATAGGTTATAAAATATACGCAGAAATTCTAAGAAAAAGGTTAGAGAATCAGACAGAAAAGAAACAAAGTATCCCACACAATCAGATGGGATTTAGAAAAAGGATGAGCACCATAGATAACATTTACGTACTCAACTACTTGGTTAACAGAAACTTAGGGGGAAAAAGAGTGACATTAGTCGCTTTGTTCGTAGATTTTGAAGCAGCTTTTGACTCAATGAATAGAAAAGTGCTATGGCAGGCAATGAAAGAGAGGGGAATAGAAGAAGAGCTGGTGGAGAGGATAATGGAAATTTTTACTGAAACCAGGATTAGGGTGAAGACAGGGGAAAAAAGGGAGCTCTTCTGAACAGGAAGTGGTCTAAGACAAGGGTGCCCGTTGAGTCCGCTACTTCCTAATATGCTGCTGGCAGACCTAGAGGAGAAGCTAAAGGAGAAAGGAAAAGGGGGGACGATTTGGGGTAATAGCAAACTATACTCTCTAGCATATGCGGATGACGTAGATCTGTTAGCAGACGAAGAGAAGGGGATGAGCCTGATGATAAGAATTTTCGAAGAGTATGTGGGAACAAAAGAACTGACGGTGATCGTAGGGAAGACCAAGGTGATGTGCTTCAGAAATAGAAAGACCAAAATAGGTTACGTTGGAAGTTGAACGGACAGACAGTGGAAAGTGTGGAGGAGTTCTGTTACTTAGGTTTTTGGTTTGAGGCAGGAGGGGGAAACGAGGCGCAGGTGAGGAAAAGAATCGAATGTGCGAGTAAAGTAATGGGTCAAGTATGGGGTAGAGGAAAGAGAAGGTTCAATGACGATTGAAGAATGAGGGTTTGGTTATTTGATGCTTTGGTTTGGGCGGTGTTGTGTTATGGAGTGGAGGTCTGGGGATGGCAGGAACATAAGAAAGTGGAAAGCATGCATGAGAGATTTCTGAGATGGGTAATGGGGGTTAGTTGGAGTTGCCCGGGATACATTTTGAGGGAAGAACTAGGAAGGGAGAAAATGGTAACGAGACAAATTAAGAGAGCCTGGAGGTTTGAACAGAAGCTGAAAAGGGGAGCAGAATAGCACAGGTATGCTCAGACGAAGTTCGGAACAAGGAGACGAGAGGCAATTTGGGAAATTCGAAATGGGAGGAAGAAAGGAAAAAAATCAGGAGTGTTTGTGATATACAGGAAGGGGTTCAGGATTGGCAGAACATAAAACTAGAGCTATTAGTAAGACAAGGAGAAGAGACATGGAGAAATATTATGGATTCGAGTTACAATAGATGGTATATGATGGTCGAAGGGTTGACGGAACCAGAATATTTGCAAAAGATGAAAAAGGAAGACAAATGGAATAGGTTGGTACGTTTTATAATGGAAGGGACATTGTTCTAAATGATGGTGGTAGAATGTGGTACAGTAGTGACACTAGTTGACAAGAGGGAAAGAAATCAGCTAAGTTTGTTCAACATGTTGAAAGAATGAAATATGAACGACTGACCAAACAGGTGTATAAAGGGAAAGTAAATTTCAGAATGCCCAGAGGTAGACCGCCGAAAGAATGGTTAGAATCTGTGAATGAGACACTAATCCGAAGAGACATAAGAAACCATAGAAACTCGAGAGCTTGCATGAAAAAATGCATGGACGTGAAGGAAGCTACAGTAGTATGCCAGGACAGAAAAGTGTGGCGACAAATAGTTTATAAACAGAGTGACAATAGAGTGAATGACGCCTGGAACATAGACCTTGGATACAAATGGGCCCAAGTAGGAACCACACATGACAATTTTGTGAGGCTCTTCACTTGGGGTGATTGCTAGAGAGATTGATCAGCAACCTGGGTCGTAGCAGCGTTGCGGAACGAACGTATCATTTAAATAAATAGCACGAGAATTCACGCCTACCCCAAAAGGGAAATGGCTTAATGGTATGATAATAACAATAACATAACGAAAAGAAAGCTACTGAAAAAGGGGTAAACCTTATTTCCTCTCACACCTACCCGTTTTTTCTTGGTAAGACTGTAAAATGGTTGTATCTTTAATTCTTGAGTGATGAATAAAAAAAGTTCGAAAAATGGGATATGCTTGTATTTTCACTTTTAACATAATAAAAAAAGGCTTCTGGAAAATGAGTAAGGGTGTGTCATTAGAGGAAAAGTGGTAGGGCTGTGCATACAAGGCAAATAATTTATGCAAAATTTTGTTAAATAATTGCAATCTTCTATAGAAAATAAGGAAAATATACAATTAGAAATATTTAAAAAATCTAAAGCGGAACTCTGTGGAAATAGCGTATGAGGAGCCTGAATATGTCTAACTAAATTAAAACTCATATAGATTCATTCTAACTTGAAGATTGTGAAAAATTATTATCGTTCTTATCTTTGTTCAAACAATCAAAAGGCAACGTTTTCAGGTTGGAGACAGATTACATCACCTTTAAAATTTCAAAACATGACATCACCGCATATTTTTATCAAACTTCTCTATTTTTCACGTGTTTGATTTCTATAAACTTTTTTCAATTCTCTATGGATCCTTCCCCCAGCTATTATGATTTATAGAACAAAATTAATATTGACCGCGATTTTCCCATGGCCGGCACAAGCTCAAATTTAGAAATAAGGTTATATCAGAATTTAAGTTAGGATTTACGAAAGCAGAAATTGTTCTTTAATTTACAGGAATGAGAGTGAATTTGTGGTGAGAAAATGTGGAGAATAATAGTACCAAATAGGTTATAATAGGGAATCAGTAATTAAACAAATGTAAAGGATTATTACCTAATAGGTTAGATTAGACACCTGAAGTAATAAGGTAAGGAGGAAGTGACGTCCTGCACTGATCCATGAATCCCCGAGTTCATTTTATTGATGAAAATCCGGCAGCGAAAACACCGCCATCGACTTCAATCGTCCACAACACACACTATGCCACCCGCACCACCTCACTCGGCCAAGCTGGCCACACTCATCCACGGTCGCGTCGCACTACACAGCAGTACGGGGCCTACTCGGATAAAAGTTTAGACTCCCGAAATTAATCTTAACCAAAAGGAGTATTGTCGAGATATCAGGCCATGCCGGACCTGATACCTGTCAACACGAGGGAGCATCCATATTGTGCCGGCCGGCATTCCAAATACCGAAATGGCCCAAATTCCATCGACTCGAGTCACGGAAATCATTAAAGAGGGCAGCACCGACTAGACAGAGAAATTAGCGTAAGCGGGAAGAAACCGGCCAGCAGAGAGGACGCAGGGGTTTAGTTTCGTGTCGACCATCGACTTGTGAATATCTTTGAAGGATTTAGAAAATTATCGCCCTACCAATAGGACGAGTCCATTTTACCGGGTTTGGTGCTGTGGAGTCGTTAATTTAGGAAAATTTAATTCTTAATGTGTCAGGATTAAGCAGGTTTTGGTGGGAAACATTTTCTTAAAGTTAGGTTAAGCTCTTCAGTGTATTAGATTAATTGATGTAATAATGAGGTTTAGATGATAACTCATTGCTGAATGAAGAAGGTCGATTCGACTAGGTTATGGTTCGAGTTTGGATACTCGTTTATAAAGTCACGCATCAGCATTCATGTAATAATTATTTTCTTAACTTTAATTAAATTTCACATTAATTTTTTTTAAATTTACTTTTAAAGTACTTTTCTTGCCCTCGCGAATCCCTCTCCTTGAGCTAATTTAAGGTGATTCAAAGTAATTTATTATGATTAGCGTTTAAAATTTCTAGTAACAATTTGGAGTGACGCCGAGTAGGCGTCTGGCGCCCGACAGCACGGTAAGTGCAAATTTTAATATTTTTACTTTTCTGTACCGACGTTGGCGCGACCATTTGGGTAATGGTTCCCAGCTCACATCTCATACACGGTCCTGAATACTTTTTTTTCGGAACAATTAATGTTCTACTATTGAATTAGGAAATATCTCGACTACTCGAATTAGTAATTTTCTACTAATTTTTCGAGGCTCACTTTTCGCTCACCGAATCTATAAAATTTTACTAGTACTTAGTTAAATTTCACCAATTTTGATTCAGAGAGTAAGAGAGCTTGAAAACTTAAATATAATTTCTGAAGCACTCAAGATCATACTTATTTTCGTCGTGTCCGATTGTGAAAATCGATTTTCATGAAATTTTTTCATTAACCTACGGCATAAAATAAAACTTTTTTCTTTCGTGATATTTTCTCATACGGCGAGGCATTATTTCCTCATAGCCTTATCAATACCATATTTTTCGTAAATCATTAGCAATATTTTGCTTCCTCATAGAGGAAGCTTTGTAATGGTAACATTTTTCAAAATTTATAAAATCATTTAATCAAACCTTTCTCAATTTAAAAATTTTTGGAAACAATGTTCTAAGCAATTATCTGAATGTGTGTGTATGTGTGGATGTGCTGCGTGTGTGTGTGGTTCTGCAACTTCCAACTTTTTGTTAACTTTTCACTGCTAGTGAGTTAATTAATTGATTGAAGTTTACAAAATAATTTGTTGAAACCCTTTATTTTCATTAATAATATTCAATTTGAATAATGCCAGACCGTAGCGTTTTTTTTCTGAAATTTACAACTATTTGTCTACTTTTCACAAGGGATAAGTTAGTCATTAATTCATTTTATCACAGTGCAGTAATAAATAATGCAAGTTAACAAACATAGTTGTTCAAACAATTTATAATTGTTTATAACTATATTCTCTTAGAGTAATGCTAGAAAGCTGTTTTTTTCTTAAATTTTTAGTTTTGCTTTGATTTTTCAGTTATGAACAAATAATAAGTGAACCTGAACAAGAATCATTTTCCAAATAGTGTTTTATTTTTTAAGTAAAATGTTTTGCTCTTTCCCCAGTGTTTAAAAAAATTAATTTTAACAAACAAGCTATCTCACACAAGAGAAAAAAACAAGTAATGGACAAATTGGGAGTAGGTAGAAAACCTAGGTGTAAAATGACTCGTAAAAGTTCTCTTTTAAATTACAAAATTCGTAGAAAACTAATCCTTTTCGTGGAAATTTTCTCTCTTTTGATTGAAACTGCAATTTTTTTGTTAAAAATGAACCTTTTTGTTGAAAACTAATATTTTCTTGTAGAAAATGCTGTCTTTTGGCTTGAATGTTCAACAATTTCTTTGACATTTTTTCCTGCCTTGGCTGCAAAATCTTTATTTGTTGAAAATTCGCCTTTTTTATTCAAAAAATTCTTCTCATTGGTAGAAAATTAATAATTTCGAATTGAAAATGCAACTGTTTTGTGGAATTTTTTGTTTGTTTAATAAAAATTGACCTACTTTATTAAAAATTCAAATTTTTGGTTGCAGAATGGCAGATTCATCATATTAGTTGAAAATTCCTCTCTTCGGTTCAAAATTCAGCTATTAAGTTCAAATCTATTTGACTCAAAATAAATCATTTTTAGCTACAAATTAAATTATTTGTCTGTAGATTGGTGTATTTTGTTGGAAATTTGTCTTTTTTGGTAGAGAATTAATTTTCTTTTTTGAAAATTCGTCGTTTTGGTTAAGAATTCACCTTTGTAGGTTAAAAATTAAACTATTCGGTTAAAGGTTGAAAATTTAACTATTTTATTAAAAATTCCTTCTTTTGTTGTTGTGAATTCATCTCTTTTTTATTAGAAAATTTATTCTCTTTATTGAAAATTCAATTCCTTGGTTGGAATCTAAAAAAACTTTAATAAAAAATCATCTTATTGGCTGAAAATTAAACTTTGTTTTTGAAAAAACTTTATTTTTCTATAAAAATTAGTTTCTTGAATTGAAAATTCAACTATTCCATTTCAGGTTGAAAATGTCAAAAATGATTTTTTTTTGCATGAAAATTATTTTTCTTTTCTGAAAATGTAACTATTCCAGTTTTGGTTGAAAATTCATATTTTTTTCATTAAATTTATCTTTTTTGGTAGAAATAAAAAATCTTCCGAATTGAAAATTCAACTACTTAATTGAAAATTAAACTACTTTTCTTAAAATGTTTTACATTCGTTGAAGACTCAATTATTTTGTTGAAAATCCTTTTTATTCTAGGAAAATTAATTTTTTTAACTGAAAATTTAACTATTCGGTTGAAAATCTGTTATTATTTGTTTGCTAATTGGTTTATTTTGTTGAAAATTGGTCATTCTTTGGTAGAAAATTAATTTTCTTTGTTGAAAATTTGTCGTTTTGGTTAAAAATTCATCTTTGTGGGTTAAAAGTTAAACTATTTGGTTAAAAATTGTACTATTTTGTTGATTTTTTTTATTTCAACTCTTTGGTTGAAAATTTAACTATTTCAGTGAAAATTCGTTTTTTGGGTAAACGACTTTTGTCTATTTTTTGTAGCTTGTTTCGTTTGTCCATATATTTTATTTATTTTTATTTTTAATGTTGTTTTTTGCGAAAAAAACAAAAACTACGCGTCTTATCAGCAAAAAAAAATAATAATTTAAATGCAAAAAAAAAATTTTTTTTTGACAGATTAGTTCAATTTTCAAGAAATAAAATGAGTTTTCAACAAAGCAGTTCTACGTTCAACCGAAAGGTTGAATTTTAAACCAAAAAAGGTGAATTTTTAACGAAAAATTTCTTAGTTTAATTTTCGACCAAAAACGATCAATTTTCAACCTAAAATGGAATAGTTGAATTTTCAATTCAAAAAATTGATTTTCATACAAAAATAAAGTTTTTTTAACATAATAGTTCAATTTTCAGCCAATAAGATGATTTTTTATTAAAGTTTTTTTTAGATTCTAACCAAGTAATTGCATTTTCAATAAAGAAAATATATTTTCTAATAAAAGAGAGATGAATTTACAAAAAAAAAAAACGAATTTTCAATAAACTAGTTGAATCTTCAACCTTTAACCAAATAGTTTAACTTTTAACCTACGAAGATGAATTCTTAACCAAAACATTTGCAGGTCAACAAGTTAATTTTAAATGAAAAAAAGAATTTTCAGCAAAATATTTAAATTTTTAATCAAAGAGATCAACCCTCAAACAAATAAATTTGTAACAAAGTGGTTCAAGTTTTACCCAAGTGATTGAATTTTCAATTCAAAGAATATCAATTTTCAGTCAAAAATAGTTACTTTTTTAGTTTAAAAATGATTTTTCAACTAAAAAAAGGCATTTTCAACCAAGAAGGTGAATTTTCTACCAAAAAATATGAATTCTCAACGAATAATGTAATTGCAGATATTTCAAATAAGAAGTACGACTTTTTAATAAAAATTGTTGAATTTGCAACCAAATAATACAATTTTTCATTACAATTACAGTCATCAGGATCAAGCAACTGTAAGAAAAGAAATAAAAATACAAGGCAAATAAATTACTAACTAAAATAATTACTAGACCCAAACTTCATTTTCAAAATTCTCTAACTTTACCCCGACCAATTTTTTATTTGCTTTAGGCATTATTATTCAAATACCATCTCGATTGTAGTTTCTCTGGTCAAAAAGGTAATCTTCTTTCGTTCAGCAGAGAAAAAGTTTTAAAAACTATTTTTGTTCAAAAGAACAACAATTCCAGAACCATAAGCAAAATTCAAGGACTTTTCCAGGTTTTTTCCAGGTAAAAAGGATTTCCAGGACACTAGACACCCTGAATCGCCAACCCAGTTTTCGCTGCAGAGCTCATTTTCTTAAATCCAATTTAGCTATATGGCCCTCAATTGAATTTTGATTTTTGTTCTTTTCACACTGTATGTATACCATTGGGCCATTTCCCTTTTGGGGTAGGCGTGACACTACCCGATTCGGGTAGTGTTTCTATAGGTGGATAGTTTCCTGTAGTAAATGACTACAAGTGTGGGCTCACCATACCCACGACACGCCAACAGCACGCAGTTAGTAGTATTCCCGAACGGTCACCCAACCAAGTGCTAACCGCGCCCAACACTGCTTAACTTCAATGATCTAACGAGAACTGGTTTTTTCAGCGTGGTATGGCCGTTGACACTGAATTTGAAATAATCAATAAGTGTCCACAACAACTCCGAAGTAGCTATTTTTAAAAATATTGACAAAAGCTTTTCCACTTGTGACAATTCTTTGGCAACGGGTCGCTTATTTCCTATTGGCACGTTCGAATCAAGTCTACTTTCCGAACATCTTACATTTTCAAGAACAGTAAATAGATTGTTTCTAGACGGAAAAAACGCCATTTCACCGCCTAAATGTAGTAATACTATTTGTCAATATGACGCGTAAGCGCTTATATATACAATTACAATCAGTTCACGATCTCTTGAGTTGAAGTACAAGAAGTTTATCATGAAATAGTTCCTGTTTCTCAAAACATGAAAATTCTAACTTTTATTGTGCTGTTCTGCATCTTTATAATATTTTTGAATTCTGTCCGTAAGTAGAATATATTAAAAACTTAATCCATCATACATCAAAACATCTTACATCCAGATATCGACTATATTCGAAAATTCTCATTTCACTTTGAAACATATGTTATCGTCATTGTACGAATTTCGAAAAATGTTCAGTTCGGGCTGCGACAAAACTTTTAATCCTACGGTTTTAAAACTGAATGAGGTTACATTTTCTGATACGAAGACGGAAAAAAATGAATGTAATAACATTTTTTTTCTAAATTATTGCAGCTTGAACTAAAAATTTTCTCATCATATGTTGCATACATTAATGTTCACGTATACCCATAAGTTTGAAATTTTTGATAAATAGTTAAAATTGTCAAGGTATGAACCGAAATTTTTGCCAACATATGTTTGGAAATTTTTCGTTAAAGCCCCACGTGTAGCCAACATATGTTCCAAAAATGTATCTTTACCATCCATTTCCTTCAGTCTCTGCATCTGAAACTTTCTTTCCATTATATTGCGCTATTGCACATACATTCATAAATTTTCACAATCTTTAAATAATTTTGATAACAGTTTTGATAACTATTTTGATATTATGATACTATTTTGATAACTATTGGTCCCACGCGTAATATCTTGGATTGATGAGGTTTAAACCAAAATTTTCACTAACATATGTTTGGAAATGTTTCGTTACGCTATTGCGTATTACGGGTGCGCTACTGCAAATAGATCCAGCAGAACTGTTAAAAATAATTACCGGTAAATTAACATACATTTCCACACATTTTGGTTACTTACCATAAAATTTCATAATTTTCACAAATTCTCAAGAATTTCGTTAATTTACACAAATTTCCATGAAATTAATAAATTTTCATTCATTTCTAAAATTTTCAATAATTTTTAAAATTCATAGAAATTTATTGAAATTTGTAAAAAATGTTTGGGAATTTGTGAAAATTATGGGAATTCGTGAAATTCATGGAAATTCATAAAATTTTTGAAAATTACTTGATTTTTATCGAAATTATGGGCATTTATGGCAATTAACGGAAATTTATTAAAGTGCATGGTAATATACCAGCAAATTTTGATAACAGTTCTGCTGTACGTACGCGCAAATTATAGGCTTGGTGTGACCATTTAGGAAAACCCTCAAAAAGCACTCTTATTGCATGTACACCGAAAATATAAAAAATCAAAACCGTCTTCTCAAATATTAGGCATTACCATAGCTACCTTACACTTTAATGAAATGTATTAATATTATAGGTCAATCGGTTTGTCTTAAACCGAGGAATCTTTTATATTCTTGCAGGAACTTTAAATTATGTTAATGAAAAGAGTTTTACTGTAGAAAATCTATTTTTAAAATATTATAAAGTGCTAAGAAAATGCAATAATTATTTTTAGAAACCCTTTGGTCAGTTTCAAGATATTAGAAATAAAAATAACACATACACATACACACACACACACACATATTTCTAGGCAATTGCTAAGATCATTGTATCAGACATTTCTAAATTGAGGAACCTTCATTTAAATGAATTAACATTTTTTCGGAAATGTTACCATTACAAAGCTTCCTCTATGAGAGAGCAAAAAGAAGAGAAAAAAAAAGGATCTTCCAAATCCCTCTTCTTTCTTTTTCGGCCTTTTTTTATTTATGTATATTTTTATATATTGAAATTAGAAAACAAAACATTTACGAAAATCTATCAATGTAGTGCTTTTCATTCAATGCCATTTCGAAGGCTGTATATAGTATTATGGAATTTTCTGTACATCTGGCACATTTCCAACTCGATCGGATAAGAGTCACAATCTCAGTTTGAAAAATTAAGGAATTTTCATTTTGAAGTATATTCAAAAATTAAAATCTAAAAATTGAAATTTAATGTGTTAGAATAGTATATTGCGTGACGAGGGTCGAAAGGCAACGATTTCACGAGTGTGAAGTTAGCTGCCCGAGCGAAGCGAGGGCTGATATCACACGAGTGAAAGCGTTGCCTCGGCCCGAGTCATGCATACAATTTTTCATCATATCGATAATCGAAAAGTCGACTTGAGATGACTGTGGAGCGAGTCGATAATCGAATTTTCAACCCTAGGGAAGAAAGTGACAGATCAATGCAAATGGCGTCGATTTTCGACCCGCTCCACAGGCATCGAAAGTCGAATTTTCGATTGAGGTATGATGAAAAGATAATTTTTCACGAAACTTTTCCAAAAAAAACACGAAAATGAACAACCTGGTGAAAATTGTTCGCTCGCCATTCAATTGTTTTCAATCCGAATGAATCTATCCTCTTCTAGAAAATCTCTAAAATTCGGACGGCTTTCACGTATCAGTTTCTGAAAGTTCTACAAGATTGCTCTCAACCGCTTTTGATCAATTATAAAAACAAGGCAATGAAAATACGTATATTTTGATACCAATAATTATTATGAATTGTAATAGTAGATAGATAAACGTTTATTTTTCAGCCTGCTGGCCTTAAAAAATTGACTTGCTTACACATCCATTTTTTACAGAATTTTCTTAAAACTAACCCTTAAAAACTAACATCCTTCCATTCCTTATCTCTAAGCCGCACGCTCGTATCGCCTTGCCTTCCTCGCTTCGCCTCGCTCGCATATCCCTACTTTTTCGCATTGCCTCGCTTGCCAACCTCTGTTATCGCTCTAATACCTACTACTTATCTACTATTTACAATATTTACATGTTACTTATATCTACTTTCTCTCCTATTTACAATCTTTCCTTCTCCACTCCTCTTCCTCCTTCCTTCTCTTCATCTCCATCTTACCCAACACTCCCTTCACCCATGCTACTGCCCTTTTTTCCCCCTTTTCATGCAACAATACCTCCATGCTTATCTCACTTCTTTCCACCTCCACGCACTCCTCCAACCAGTGCTCCACTCTTGCATCCCCCTTTCCACACAGTTCACACATCCTCTTCTCTCGCGAGAGCCAGAACCTATTGAAGCCCTCCATGCACCCACACCTCATCCTCGCTATAAGCTCCTGACTTCCTTTCTCTCCTTTCTCACATAAATATTGCGCTCTTGCACTTGGCATAATCCACACATAGTTCCCGTTGAATCTTGACTCTCTTATTCTCTCTTCCCCTTCTGTCTTCTCTCTCTCCATGCCGTTTTGCTTAACCACGTCATAAACCTTCCTTCCTTCCTCGTGCATCCTTCTCACTTCATCCATCTGCAGTCCATTCATTCTAAAATACCTTTCCCTCTCAGCCTCCATCTTCCCACCCCCTCCCTTGTTCTCCTTTTCCCACCAACACGCCCTAACTAGCCTACTTCCCCCCTCTTCCAAAAATTTCTCCTCATATTTACACGCCCGGCTCCCTGCTAGAATTCCTACACTCGCTCTCCCCGTCTCCCTCCTGACAATATAATTAGGCGTGTTCCTTGCCAACCCCAGGGTCCACTTTACATACCTCTCCTGCGTTCTATTAACCTCTTCACTTTCCTTCCACCCCCACACTTCTACCCCATACAATAGCACACTCATCATTAGTGAATCAAACAATTTCATTCTCCTTCCAAAATCATCTGCGAATAACTTCTTTCCCAACCCCCACACCTGCCTCATCACTACATTTGCCCTCCTCACTCTCTCTTTTATGTGACCATCCACTCCACCATTCCTTCGAAACACGAAGCCCAAGTACACAAACTCTTTCACCTCCTGCACCTCCTTTCCCTTCCACTTCCACTCCCTTCCCTTATCCCTTCCCCCTCCTTTTCTGAACACCATAACCTTGGAAATATAATGTAAAATCAAGAAAAAATATTGAAGTAATCAGGATAAATAAAATTTGTACTTTATTTTGTAATATCTGAATCACCAATCCCAGGCCAAGGTATAAAAATGAATACGATATACATATAATATAATATTGTTGAACATAATGTAGAAAAGTTCATATTTTGGACAAAATTGAGTACGAAGCTCGAGATTTGTGATGAGAATCTGTTCGTTGAGGCCGAAGGAGCTTCAACAACAGAGAATTCACAATCACCAAATTACAGTTGTCGATGCTTTGACTTTTAATTTCAAATGGCCTGTGTATAAATGTGCGGGAAACACACAGACCGAGCGCGAGGTAAATACATTATCGAGCCCGAAGCGCGAGAACTAAAAGTCCCGCGCCCTCGGCGCGCTCAAACTTGAGAGCCGCGCAGGATGAGAATATGCCTGCGAAGCGGACAGATTTTTTCACCTTTTTTTAATTGTTTCATTCATATTGAAGACTCATGAGAAAAAATTTTTATATTTTCAACCACAGATGGATCTGATAACCGGTCTCGTCAGCGACAAGATGGGCAGGGACGTCCAAGAAGGAATCCTGAATCATCAGAACGAGCACAGATGAGAAGAGCCATTGCGCGGATGCAAAGGGACGCCGGCCTCGTAAATCTTTTAGAGCCAAGTTAGAATATTATCATTTTTTTGAACTAACAAAAAATTGCTGATATTGAGAAAAAAATCCAAATTTTATTTCCTAAACGGCACGAAATTGTTTTCGCTGGACGGCGTTGGCCCCCGGAAACCTTTGAAACAAATTTCGAATGTCAACTCAAATAGTACATATTCTTATAGGAAATTTAATTGCGCATCTCTTTCATAGAACAGAAATTTTGTCACTTTCCCCTTTTTCGAAGTAAACCCGAAAACCCAGTTTAATAAAAAAAAAAACTTTCAGTAAATTGTAGAAGTTTATGAAATTTATGAAATTTGTGAAAATTAATGATAACTTTTGATAACAGTTCTGCTGTACGTATGCGCAATTGCAATTTCTTTGTTTTTGGTTCATATTTGAGTGGTGAGTTCCTACCATTATTGGACTAACTTACCTCAGGTACCAACTAGAAAAATTTTGTTTACAAAAGTTATAAACAAATGTTGAAAAATAAAAAATTCGAATTTCTCGAAATCAGCTCAACCGCTTTTGATGGTTTAAATATATGTTGTATAGGGTAATAATGAAATTTTTGTGGCAATACCGCCATTTTGTTTCTGTTATACACTTATATCGAAAGTAATAATGAATATTTTTTGGGGTAAGATCAAAGAATTACGGCATGGTTAACAAAAATAAATAAAAAAGTATGGCCACTCATATTTGTGTAATTCCATGAGAATGGGGGGCCAACTTGATTTCTAGTGAAGACCATTTTTTTAAGGAGTTAGCTATCCTTGCACATCACCTACTATCGAGACATGCAAAAGACATGTGTACGAGTCCATATGTACACCTAAAATAATCAAAATGGCAAGTTTGATTTTCAATATCTAAAAATAGACAAACGCCAAAAATCTTCTTTTTTAGTCCCGTGAATTAAAGGCTGGGTGTTAATTTGGACCCATCCCTTAAAAGGACCCTTACTATATGCACACGTAAAATGTTCAAAATTATTATGTTTGATTTTCGATTTGTGCACATTGAAAAAAGCAAAAATCTTTTTTTACTCTCCGAATAATAGGCTGGGTGTGACCGTTGTGTCACCACTGGGTGTCACCGTTGGGTGTCTTCCGCTGGGAAGACCCTCAAATTTAAAAATTAAAAAATTCAAGAAATTAACTTGAAAATTTTCTAATTCCATCACATTATTTAATTTCTATGATAGACAGCACGAGGGGTTTTTCGAGTCTCATAATAATAATTTTGGTTCAAAATTCAAGAATTTAAAATAGCAACCTAAGTTTTGAAAATTCTATTCCATTGGTCAATTTCCATGAAAGTCAGTAAGAGGTGGGATTTTAAGTAACAAATACGAATTTGAGGTTGGAATTGAAAAAGTTGAAACAAATTTTGAAAATTTTATTTAATTGGTAAATTTTCATTAAAGTCTGTAAGAGGACGTTTTCTGAGTCACAAGAGAGGAATTTGCGGCCCAAAATTCAAAAAGCTGACATCAATTTTGGAAAAGTTATAAATCTGGTATATTTCTGTGAAAGTCAATATGATGGTTTTTTCTTCGGGGTAAACATTAGTATTTTGAGACTCGAAAAACTCCTTTGTTTTAGAATTCATGAAAATTTGCCAAATTGATATCCTTGTCAAAATTTTAGGTTAGCATTTTGTGTTCTATGACTTGATAAACCCCCTCGTAATCAACTTTTATGGAAATATATCAGTTTAATCATATTTTCTAAATTTAGGTCCACTTTTGGAATTTTTGCCCCAAATTTGTATGCTGTGACTCAGAAAACCTTCAAGTTTGTGTTTTGTCGCTTGAAAATCCCCCTTGTATTGACTTTCATAAAAATCCACTATTTTTTAAAATTTAAACTATGTAATTCAATTGAGCATTCACAAGTTCCATGAAACTCTACTGCGCATATGCAAGTACCCTCTAACTTTACTGCATATCCATAAGTGACGTGTAACTGTCCTAGGTCGAAAAAGAACAACTTTTTGCTGCAAGACATATAATTTCCTGTAGATTCTTATAGTACAAGTAAAAAGGTACAAAATTCGTCTCAACGATAGAAAAAAGTTGTACTTTCCTGTAATTTTAGTTGTAATTTATTGCATTCATTGGTAGATTCCTGTGAAAATAGTTTTAGCTTTCGGCACTTTTTTGTAAATATTTTTCCACCACGGTAGCATACATAACATAACATGTTGTATACAACCAAATAATTTCCAACCTTTGAGACCTCGTGGTTCACTGTGATTCGTCCGCTCGGCGCCTGCAACTCCGGACGCCTAAACGTCCAGCGCCTAAACTTCCTGACGCCTAAACGGTCAGCGTCTAAACGTCCTGGCGCCTAAACGGGCAGATTCTTTCACCTTTTTTCAATTATTTGGTTCATATTGAAGACGCATAAGAAAAACCTTATATTTTCAACCGTTGTCGGTTAATATATTCATTTTGTATAAAATCTCATTTCCAAATAACGGTCAAAGTTTGATGATTGCACATTTGTCAAGGAACATTGGACAATAAGACGTATATTTACTTCATCGAAATTTGGAACCTTGGTTTTTTTTTATTATTTACCGACTTTGGGGTTACATATGGACTCTCTTCATTTTGGACCTGCAGCAAATTTTTTAGTTTTGTTGAAAAAATTCTTAAATGAAAATCCCTGTATTATATCTCACAGATGCACCTGGGATGGAGGAAGCCATTGCCGAGAGTGAAAACCAGTCCGGCTACCTAGGTTTTGCAGATCCACGTTAGTATATTATCATTTTTTTTTTAAGACAAAATAGCTGATATTCAGAAAAAAATCCAAATTTTATTTCTTAACCGCCACTGAATTGTGTAACTCTTCAATTTTGAAGATTTACAATTTAAAACTACTTAATTTTGAAGATTAAAAGTCAGGAAATTTGTATTTTAGATCCTTATAATTGATAAAATTTGACATGTAAGTTATTGAAATTCACAATTTATATTTGAAAAATTTGTTTGGAATAGTTCAATTTTGAAGAATTGCAATGCAAAATTCTTCAATTTTAGCGATTTTGCAGTTTAAAGCCATTCAGTTTTAAATAACTCAAATTGAAAACTCTTAATTTTGATTATTGTGTAAATGAAAATTCTTAAATTGTGATGATTTTGAAGATCAAGAGTCAAGAGTCAAGAGTTTTGAATTCTAAATATTTAAAATGGATGAATTTGAAATGTAAATCATTTCAAAAAGTTGCTAAAATCAATCAATTTAGAAAAATTTAAATAATGGATATTTTTGGAAGTAATACAAAACTTATAGATAAAATTATACGTCAAATTTTGTATCTCACATTTTATTAGGCGTTCAAGGTATGATTAGAAGAAATAATGAAATCTGCAATTGATGTTTTGAAATAGTGAATTTTTAATTCTTTGTATTCAGTCTAATTTCGGCGTATTAGTCAAAATTAAATCTTGTGAAATTTGTTATTTTATTTCATCATTTTATATTACTTAATCAGTGAATTGAAGCAAACAATTTTTTCTCTTAAAATCTTTTGTTCCTTTTTTTATTTATGTGTAAAAATTATATTATCCCAGTTCTCGTTCAATTTACTGTTTTTTTAATTATAAAAACAGAAATAAATGTCATATACATTTAATATTATAGTGTTGAACAGAATGTAGAAAAGTTTACATTTTAGAAAAAAATCGAGTTCGAAGCACGAGATATGTGATGAGAGTATGATCGTTAAGGCCGATGGAGCTTTAACAAAAGAGAATTCACAATCACCAAAAATAAAAATGCCTATATTATATCTCGCAGGTATAGCTAATTCTATCAGGTCTCGTCGGATACAACAATTGGAACGAGATGCGCGCAATCAACAACAAAATTTACGACAACAACGTGAGTATATTATCATTTTTTTAAACTAACAAAAAATTGCTGATATTCAGAAAAATTAAAATTTTATTTCTTACAAACAAATTATTCAATTTTCAAGAATAGTATTTTAAAAGTATCTAATTTGAAACATTTTTTTGGAATAGTTCAATTTTGAAGAACTACGATGGAAAATTCTTCAATTTAAATGATTTGCAATTTAAAGCTATTCATTCATGAAGATTTAAAATTCTTTAATTTTGATAAATGTGTAAATGACAATTCTCAAATTGTGATGATTTTGAAGATCAAGAGGCAAGAGTTTTCAATTTTAAATCATTAAACTTAATGAATTTAAAATGAAGATCATTGAAGTGGCAGCATCTTTAATTGTAAAACTCAAAACTCACATAATTTTCAAATTGTAAATTTTTAAAATTAAATTTTTTAAATATACAATTCAAATTTCTACAATTTTGAAGATTTGTAATTCAAATTCTTCAATCTTGACGATTCGCAGTGTGAATTTCTTGAATTTCAAAATATTTGCACTTCCAAGTTCTGCAATTTTGAAGAGTTGCAACTCACAATTGTTGAATGTTGCAAATACGAAATTACAAATTATTCAATTTTTAGAAATTATACCTTGAACTTATGTCATTTGGAATATTTATTTAGATAGTTCAATTTTGAAGACTTTCAATAGAAAAATCTTTAATTTTAACTATTTGCAAATTTAAACTCTTCAGTTTTGAAGATTTACAATTGAAAACGGTTTAATTTTGAAAGATGAATGAATATTTCAAATGAGGAAATCTGTAATTTTAAAGATCGACCATTCAATTTCTTACCAGTTTGAAGAGTTAAAATGAAAAATTCTTAAATTTAAAAAATATAGATTTCTAAATTATCCCAGCATTAAAACTTTTATTACAAAGAAATGCATAGTTTTGGAAGTTTTGCAAGAAAAAATTATCTCTGGCTTGAATGGAGATATCGAGACGAATCAAGGTTTAAAATATAAAGCTCGGACCAGTAAAAAGTGGATAAAATTCTATATTTTCCTGTAAATTTATTTCGCATAAAGTCTCGTAAAGAAATAGTAGTACAAAAAAATAAAAGGCACCACAGAAGGGGAAGGGTTAGGAAAGATGTATTTTTTACACCTTTATTACCAGCTTTACTTCTTAGAATTACGAGACCTTCGAAATCCGATCAGGGTATTTTAAATTTCAGTTAAGAATCTTCATTACGACCTTCGAAAACTCATGAGGGTGTCTTAAATTTCAGTTATGAACAAAACTTCCTCGAGGAAGATGTATTTTGAATACCTGGACTATTATGAACGCCACCAATCACTTTTTTATTATCCAGAAGCGCGAGAACGAACAGTCGCGCGCCCAGGCGGGATACGTGACGTTCAGGCGCCGCCGTTTAAACGCCGAAAGTTTAGGCGCGGGAAGTTTAGGCGCTTGACGTTTAGGCGCCAGATCGTTTAGGCGCCGAGCGGTTCAATCACAGTGAACCCTAAGGTATCAAAAGTTGGAAATTAAAAGACAATAATATATATAAATATATAGCGACCGATTGGACACCATATATGGCACATATGTCATATGTTCTGGAGGTGTGATCGGAAAAATTCATGCCTGTGTTCAGTTTATTCAACATTCATTGCAAGTCCTCGACTGATTCTGCCATATACTAATTGCCATATGCTGTCTATACCAGCATCCTTACCGTTTTTCAAGTTCTTAATTGTATCTCTGACCTCAGTGAGACAGACTTTTTCAATTGGGTTTTCTAATGGATTATGTTCTATGTCGCAGTTTTGTTGTCCTATATCTCCACCTCCTAATAGGTCTTTAGAAGAGTCTTTTAAAGCGTCTGCTATCCCATCTATATCATATATCATTTCACCTTTGCTATTTCTCATGCTGACAAACTCTGTACTTTGACTTTCCTTCAACTGTTTATACAATATAATAAATTTAAATTTAGAATTTAAAATTTTAAAGATTTTTCGGGTTTCAATCGGGTTTCAATTAATTGGCCAATCAAGTTCAAGCAGTCCCCACCATGGGGCACTCTG
>CAKNXH010061859.1:40147-74654 GCA_932178445.1 Andricus quercusramuli | reverse complement strand
GTCGAGCGCTTTCTCGTCGCATGATCGAGTGGTCTCTCATGAAGAAATTATAATTCTACTATTTAGAGATTTTATTTTTGGATGTGTATATTGCAGGGGCATGTGCGTTTATATATGTGTCATGTAGGTTGTATATTGCCATCTCATTATGTGCTCTCATCTCATGGATAGTTTTATATGGATGTTCGTTTCTATGCTTGACATATCATGTATCTATTCATATTCATAATTGGATATTATTTCTTTGGTTTGGTTTCGGTTGAGAATTCTCCCATGCATGCCTCTATCTCTTTCTTCCTTAAAAAAATCCTGGTAGGTTTATGCATATTGTACATTGTTGTATTATTACACATTTTATTCTTTATGGACAAGTTTATGTAGAGGTTTAATTTTCGATTTGGTGTGGCATATTTCGGGTCATGTTCGTAGTTGTATATTATTTCTTTGTTGGTAACTAACCATTTATCTACTTCTACGCATGCACACACGCGTGCACATACTTCACTGATTTTATTCCTTTGTTCATTGATCATGGCGCATTCGGCGGGCGGCATTCGTCCCCACTGTCAATGCTTCATCAATTTTCGAGCTGAGTGACGTTTCGTGATGATGTGCCGCAACGATCCTGGACAAGCCCGCAGCTGATTGGACACCTGGGCACCGGCGTTCCAGGAGAATCATATAGGACTCATCCATCAGCCTCCAGATGCGGACTACGAGGGAGCAACTCCCACGCAGACATCGAGAGTGCTTCCGTCAACGCACACACTCATATCTACGAGCATCGACTCAGGTTCAGCAGCAATCAGCCCAATAACAATAGCAGCAGGCCAATGGACATCACAACGTCGTGTCCACACAGGGTGGAACGACAACTACAACGATGGCTGCTCATCCACAGGCAGTACAAGTCATTCAGCAACCCTCAGCAGTCAGGCATACCACATGCCTGTTTATTCACAACATCGGAGAGCCAATGGGCACTGACACAGTGTGTTCCTTCTCGAAGAGCTTGGACAACAAATGGAGGTTTTTGCAACTGGGCCTTCGGCTGATAGTATCATGCAGATGAAGCGTCCCCTGCAGAATCAGATACAGGAGCTGCAGCGCAGATGAATCAATAGACTAATCAGCTAAATCAACAGTCTACCCAGATCAATCAACAGGTGAATGCGCAGGTTAACGAACAGATTAATGTTCGGATGGGACAGCAACAGCAGCAGCAGTGACGACTCAGCAACAGCTTCTCACCTCATAACAAGAACAACTGATGAATAGTCCACCGATGACTCAGCATAAATCTCAGCAAATTAGTCCTCAGGGGCACTTGTTGCAACAGATTTCTCTTCAGCAACAATTGCCTGCTCAACATTACCAAAGACGACAACGAATGGCAAGGACTGGATCTCGCAGACCCACGGTTCGGCCATTTTCGAGCTGTCTATCTTCTACCCTAGAGTCGACGTCTGCCCTTTGTTCCTGCGGACCGAGCTGCGCGCGAAAGCTCGCCCCACTTACTCCATACCACATCACGGAGTATGGCAACGGGGAGATCATCATCGCTGCCTGAGAGTAATCTTCAATGCATCTAGACTTACGTCGACTGGCTACAGTCTCGACGACACGCTTCATACTTGGCCCACATTGCAAATCAATTCAAGCCACGTAGAAATTCCATGGAGACACCACAAACGTGATTGCGGCGCTGAGTTCTGCCTGATGTATCGGCCGATTCCGGTGAACGAACAAGACATCGATCTGCAACGCATTGTATTGAGTGCCCGTAAGAATAACCCAGTCGTACACTACCGACAGTCGGCTGTGAATTCTGCCCCAATTCTCTTCAAAGGATCGCGTTGTCGACGACCTACTGACGGAATGCAATGGCCTTCGGGAAGCGAGGCAGCTACAGGAGCAACTTATCGGCGGACTTCCTCTCCACAAATGGATCGCCAATTGACTGGAGCTACTAGCCGATTTGACAGCACAAGCCCGACCTGACTTCAACTTTGCAGTGATGGCATCACCAACGACCTCGGCGTTTGCTGGGATCCGCAGAGTGATTGGATTCATCTGACTCCCCCCGAGATTGACTCGCATAGTCCGACCAAGCGCACCATTTTCGACACCCTTGTGAAATTGTTTGATCCCTGCGGTTGGATCGCGCCCGTCACTCTAATGCGAAACTAAATCATACGAATCCTACTACGAGACACAAGGTTAAAGATTGTAATTGACATTCATCGACTTGCAACTTTCTCAAAGGTTTTTGTGGGTTTCCTTTGAGTTTAGCACGGCATAAGCCGGGGTTGCTAATTGGCATGGGGCCCACGCACCAGTAGGTGCCTCTCATGACCGTCAAGTCAGAATAAATGAGCGCGTGTTGTTAAACGCGAAGCGACGTCATCAGCGACTTCAGTCGAATCAGAGCATGGAAATTCGGCCTTACGGCGGGCGGCTTGCGGATAATCGTTCAAGAAACGAGGCGGGCGGAATGGTCCTTCGAGCCGGACTAAAATTAAAAAAAAAATTAAAAAAACTAAAATTAGAAAAGTTTAATTTTTAGTGAAAAAATTAATTTTCAATGAAATTAAAGTAAATCTTCAACGAAATAGTATAATTTTCAACCAACAAGATTAAATTTCTATCGGAAAAGATGAATTCTTCACAAAAACGGAAGTTATATTTCCAGTTTAAAGAATGAATTTTAAATAAGAAAAATCTCATATTCAACCAAAAAGATCAATTTTCAAATTTTCAACCAATAAGAGTAATTAGTCACCAATAATATTAAATATTCTCCCACAAAATTCTAGTTTTCAATAAAATACAGGAATTTGAAACCAGATATTTGAATTTTCAACTTAAGAAGAAGATCTAGAAAACATTATTGTCAACAAAGGAATTAAGTTTTGCATGAAAGAAAGGTTTTTCAAATAAAATAATAAATCAATAACCAAATAAATGAATTTTTAACAAAGTAGTTTCACTTCCAAGTAAGTAGTTGAATTTTCTACCAAAAAAAGATGAATTCTCCACGAAAAACGTAATATATTATATTTCAAGTGCAAAAAAGATTTTAATTTTATACCAAAAATAGTTGAATTCAATAAAAAAAGGTTGAATTTTCAACAAATTAGTTTGAATCCCCAACCAAAACAGATTAATTTTCCACCAAATATTTGCGATTTTCAACCATAATAATAAAATTAATTTCAAATTTAAGTTATTGATAATTCCCTAACTCTGTCAGGTTTTCCCTGACATTCCCTGACTTTCTGGAATTACCTGACCTGTAGCAACTCTGTAATTTAAAAAAAGTATATGTTTATTTCACTCTAGAATGTTTTTGTAGAAATATATGTATTAATTATGATATATATTTGTTCAAATAGTAAATGTTTTGAATTCTGTTCGAGTTTAAATGCTAAGCATATTCTCGAGAGCATTTGCTCAACATAAATTTTTGAACATTTAAGAACTCTACTTTTATATAACAATTCTGTCCAAAACATTTTGCAAAAATAACCTCAATATATTTGCGAGAAAAGACAAAAATATTGCATATAATCTGAAATTCAACGTGATCCCGAAGTTAGACAATTCACGTATGCGGAAATCTCGTCTCATTATGTATCCAAGAAACAAGCGGATGTCAATACATTTAAATGGGTTATTCGAAAAACGCAATTTAACGTTATTAGAAGAATGTATTCTATCAGTCCCAGTGAAGTAGAACTATTTCATCTACGATTATTACTGATAACCGTTAAAGGAGCCACAAGTTTTGATGATATCAAAACAGTCAATGGTAATACACACGATACCTTTCACAGCGCATGTTTAACATTGGGTCTCATCGAAGACAACACAGAGTGGGATCATGGCAATGACAGAAGGAGAAATATGGATGATGCCTTATCAATTAAGGCATTTGTTTGTACGTATTTTGATATACTGCCATTCAAACAATCCAGAAGAACTCTGGGAAAAATTCAAAGATCCTATGTCCCAAAACTTTCTAAGAAATTGTACTTTAGAGGAAGCACATCGAAGAGCATATATTGAAATTAATACCTATCTCTTACGTGAAAGATCTGATCTTAGTTATTTTCCAAAGATGCCGCAATTAAACGTACCTGAAGTTCCGAAGTTCAAATGAACGAAGTATTTTGTCCCATTTTTATTTTACCCATAAATGTTGTTCCAACTGCAATCTCAAATATCCACTATAATTCTGTTTCAATAATAAATTATTTCCAATATAAATGAACAAACACTTTAGCACTTTTTCTGGGTTACAAAGTCATCAGTAAAAAAATTCGTTCATTTGAATATTCGGAACTTCAAGCACATCGCAATCAAATGAACTCAATATTATTATCGATGGACAAGCAAATGATGATGAAATTTCAGCTCACCAACATCAAGAAATTGGAAAAAGACAATATCGAGAACTTAACCCGAAACAGAAAGATATTATCGATAAGGTATTGAATGTTTTCATGGCAAATGAAACAAGTACTTCATGTTTTTACATTGATGGGCCAGGTGGATCAGGCAAAACATTCGTTTACACTACATTGTATCATTTGTTACGAATAAAAAAGAAAACTATTTGTACAATGGCATCTACAGGGATTGCTGCAATATTAATTCCCCATAGGAGAACTGTGCACAAAACTTTCGATATGCCTGTTCCTCTATTTTCTGATTCCGTATCAAACATCGGAAATCAATCAAAAGATGCACAATATTTGAGAAACGTCGACATTTTTATTTGGGATGAGGCTCCAATGGCACTAAGATATGCATTGGAATTCATTGACAGAACTCTACGAGATTTCATGAATAATGACTTGCCATTTGGCGGGGAAAAAATGCTGTTAGGAGGAGATTTCAGGCAATTATTACCTGTGATAGTCGGTGCTACACGAAGTAAATTGGTTAATTCATCTATCAAGTTCAGTGAATTATGGAAACATTTTTCAGTGTTTTCATTAACTGAAAATATGCGACTTTTACCAGGGGAAGCAGAATTTGCTAAGTATCTTTTGTCTGTTGGCAATGGTAGTTTGAATGACAATGATAATAATCTTTCAGCACCAGAACAATGCGTAGCTCCTAGAACTGACGATATAGTAGAAATCATTTTTAAAGAAACAATAATTAATCGTAGATATGAAGATCTAGCAAAGATGGCCGTATTGTCTGCACGTAACGTTGATGTTGAAGAAATCAGTTGCAGAGTTGTACATTTACTCGACAAAACAACAGAATGAATTTACACAAGTATAGATAGTATGGAAAATTGAAATAATGGAGATATTACTAACGCGATACTGCCGGAATATCTGAATACTTTGAAACCCCCTAATATTTTCCACCGTATGAATTACGGTTGAGAAATAATTCGATTGCAATGCTTATACGAAACTTAAGTATCAATGAAGGTTTATGCAACGGAACACGATATCAAATACTTGAACTTGCTAATGATCTTTTAAGATGTCGTATCTTAACAGGGGATAAAGCAGGAAATATTGTGTTCATGCATCGCATTTCATTATATTATGAAGACGTTTACCCTTTCACTTTTAGCGGGCGACAATTTCCAATCAAATTAGCATTTGCGATGACAATTAATAAAAGCCACGGACAAACTTTTGAAAAAATTGGAGTAGATCTCCGTAAAGATGTATTCAACACGGACAATTGTACGTGGAATTTTCTCGAGTTAGATCTTGGAAATCTTTACGTATTTTCTTGGGAGAACAACGCCCGAATGAAATGATTAAAAATTATGTATACACAGAATTATTCGACTAAAATAATTATTTTACTTTTAAAACAATCAATAAAAATGTCTTCAAAAAATCTTGAGGTCACAGGATACTTTACTATACAACAATTTAGATTACATAGGTTTTTATTTTTTTATTTTTATTCTTATTTATTTACAATACGAAAGACGCGCGCTCAAGCGCGCGATCAGTCTCGTTAATACAAAAATTACGTTTATCTACATTTTTTATACAAAAGGATTCGCAAGAGATTTCTTCTGTGAAGAATTAAGTGAACTAGCTTTGAAATAACGGTTTTCAATTAATTTTAACACCAACATATCAACAGGTTATTATAATTATAATAAATTATCTTCGCTTAAAGCATTCAGAATGAAAATAGGAAATTTCATTGTTTTTATTTAAAGTTGAGCACATTTTGAGAATTCTATTTTTTAAGTAATTGACAAACTAAAGTTTTCATTTTGTTCAATTTAAAATTAGAAATCTATAAAAAAAAATTACAAAATAATGCTAATAATTCTTAAAATATGTCAAATGAGACAAATCAAATCTTGTATTTGAAATGATAATTTTTCAAGCTCGAAAAGGGAAGGGGCAAGTTCTGTCACCCTATCCCTTTCCCAGCTTCATGCTTTTGTTACAATAATTGTCAGAATTATTTTATTTTGAAAATAATCAAAAAGACTTTTCAATCCATGCATTAACGTTGAATTATGTCGATGAAAAAAGTTTTTCTGTTTAAAATAGATATTTTAAATATTATAAAGATGCATAACTTTCATACTCTTCAATAAAGTGTATCAATGTTATAGGTCAATCGATTGACCTGGAATCAAGGAATATTCTCCATTTTTTCATCAATTTTGAATTATGTCGAAGTGAAAATTTTTACATTAAAAAACGGTTTCTTCAAATATCAGGTATTATCATAGCTTCCTCACATTTTATTGAAAGGTATTAATATTATACGTCAATCGGTTTGTCTTAAACCAAAGAATCTTTGATATTCTTGCATTGACTTTGAATTATATCAATGAAAAAAAATTTTCTGTACAAAATCTATTTTTTAAATAGATAACCATACCACGCTGAAAAACCAGTTCTCGTTAGATCATTGAAGTTGAGCAGTGTTGGGCGCGGTTAGTACTTGGATGGGTGACCGTTCGGGAATAATACTACTGCGTGCTTGTTGGCTAGTCGTGGGTGTGGTGAGCCCACACTTGTAGTTATTTACTACAAGAAACTATCCACCTAGAAACACTACCCGAATCGGGTAGTGTCACGCCTAACCCGAAAGGGAAATGGCTTAATGGTATACCATACATAATGGTATAAAGTGCTAAGAAAATGTAATAATTATTTTTAGAAATCCTTCGATCAGTTTCAAGATATTAGAAATAAAAATAACACACACACATACACGCACACACACATCTTTCTAGACAATTACTAAGAACATTGTACTAGACATTTTTTAATTGAGGAACCTTCATTTGAAATGAATTTAAATTTTTCTGAAAATGTTACCATTACAAAGCTTTTTCCATGAGAAAGCAAAAAGAAGAGAGAAAAAAAGCAACTTTCAAATTGTCTTTCTTTTTCTGTCTTTTTTATCTATATATATTCTCAAACTAAAATAAAAGAAAACATTCACGAAAACCTACCAACGTTTCACGTATCATTCAAAAAATCTGAAAATCTGAACACGTATCAAGTTTCGTCAATATTATAATACTAATTGTTATTCATCATTAATTTGTTCAGTTTTCGCGTAACTCTCACCATTTGCGGGATAATTAAAACTTCTGATTTTTTCCTTTTGAAATTCTTTTCATTAGGTTAATTTTTGGTGGCCGAGGACTACCCCTTGTTTAAAACACTAAACACCCTGTCAGTTTTGCATATCTCATCGGTTGCGAGATCATTCAAAATTTTCTTTAAATTGAAAATACGTTTACTGCATTTATTCAAGGTGACCGATGACCCGACATTTCTTAAGTTTTCATATACCTTATCGATTTTGAGATAACTCTACATTATTATTTTTCAAATCTTTCTCTCAATTAGGAATTGAAATAAGTGTGTTCGAATGGATTCAGTTATAATTCATTGGTACTTTCCTTGAACATAGGTGAAAGGGAAGAAAGTATTTTCAAAATTTTAAAGGGAGAATGATACCTTGCTACACAGATCAAAACTTTCAAAGATACGTGAAAACTAATTAAATTTTAAGGATTTAGCAGAGCCCCAATGGAATGATTCAAAATTAAAAAACAAATTTATATTTTGCTTTGTCACGAAAACGGTGCGAGATACGCGAAAACTGACCATATTTTTACTGTTTGATGAAGATCCTTAACCACCCCGAACTAACATAGTAAATTAGAGATACAAGAAAAGTGACTAAATTTTTAGGATATTTCAGACCAGGATGGTCCTCGGGTACGCTGAATTAGCCCCGTAGAAAGATTCTAAGAATAAAAATTTAAAGTTATCTCGAAAAGTATCTTCAAGTATAAAAACAGGACAATGAAAATACGTATGTTTCGATACCAATGATACCAATGATGAGAATGTGTCTCCGAAGCGGGCAGGTTTTTTCACCTTTTTTTAATTGTTTCATCCATATTAAAGACTCATAAGAAAAAATCTTATATTTTTAACCACAGACGGATCTGCTAACCCGTCACATGGTCATGGACATGCAGGAGGGAATCCTGGAATATTACAACGAACACAGCTGAGAAGTGCCACTGCGCAGATGCATAGCGACGCCGGCTACGAAAATTTTATAGATCCAAGTTAGTATATTATCATTTTTTTGAACTAACTAAAAATTGCTGATATTGAGAAAAAAAACCTAATTTTATTTCTTAAACGCCACTGAATTGTTTTCGCTGAATGGCGTTGGCCCTCGGAAACCTTTGAAACAAATTTCGAATGTCAACTCAAAAAGTACATATTCTTATAGGAAATTTAATTGCTCATCTCTTTCGTCGAACAAAAATGTTGTAACTTTTCCCGTTTGCAAATTAAACCCGAAAACCCGTTTGATAGAAAAAAAAACTTTCAGTAAATTGTAGAAGTTTATGAAATTTGTGAAAATTAATTATAACTATGAATAATAGTTCTGCTGAACAACTGCCGTGATTCGGGAAAATACCGTTAACTGCAAAATGTACGAAGCCGAGAAAATCGACAACAATTGTTCGAATCTTTGTTCGCGAGTATCGCGGATTCTAATTCATTTTCCGAACTTTTTTGGTTATTCTTCACTAAGCTGCTTATGAACTTATCACATCTGCCAAACAATTGTTTTGAAATGTTGATTAATTATTGAAAATGCAGTTAACAGTGTTAATGGGTATGCTGAAATTCGGATAAACGCCGTAACCGGCAGTTACAGCTCTCTTCGAATTACGGACCTCAGAAATAGGCTTGCTGTAATTGGAGAGAACGCCGTTTATGGTAAAAGAATATAAGATAATTGAGTT
This sequence comes from Andricus quercusramuli, assembly GCA_932178445.1. Taxonomy (NCBI): domain Eukaryota; kingdom Metazoa; phylum Arthropoda; class Insecta; order Hymenoptera; family Cynipidae; genus Andricus; species Andricus quercusramuli. The sequence goes on along the minus strand of CAKNXH010061859.1, from coordinate 65,353 downwards.
ATTAGAAATTATTCTTCAATCGTTATATTATAATCATTATTATTTCATGAAAATTCATAAGTTATTCATTAAAATTGCAGAGTTTTGTATTGTTGAACATACAACTCTTATAATCTTTAATTCCAAATGTTTCAAATGAGGAAATCTCTAACTCTATAGATCGTCCATTTGCATTTTCATCACATTTTGAAGAAATACAATAAAAAAGTTCGTACACTAAGGTGTCTATAACGCCGTCTCGACAGGCAAAAAGAAATCCCTCAGTCTCGTTAAAATCCCCACCCAGAATTACGGGAATAGAAGGACATAATTTCTCTAGCCACGCAAGTACTAAATCCAAACTTCCGCAAATTGATACGCTGTCTAGCCCCAGCTCAAAATATATCAAGCCGACTCTAAATCGTGATAAAAAAAGGCGCACTTTATGAAGATCCACTGGGGGATATATCAAGGGCCTCGCAAACATACCGTTTTCGGTTTACAAATATGACTGAGGCACCATTTGCTCTATCAAATCTACCTACTTTTGCTGCACTTGCCGAGAAGCATTTATGATGCGGAAGCCAGGTGAGGAGGGCTACAGGAGCCGCCAGGAGCAACGCTTCACATACGCAAAGAATATCGCTGTCCAAGATAGCCGTTGAAATGTCTCCTTGTCTTGACTAGACGAGAGTGGACTATCGGGATTCTAATTCCCGCAGAGAAAGTTTACAATCGAGCCAGTCCTCGTCCTTTGGCTTTCCCCAGTTGAGGATGCTGAATCAGGCGCAGACCCATCTCGTTTCGGCGCTCTTCCTCTCTGTCTCCTAACGGTGTTCTTCGCGACGAGAAATGTCTCCCTCGAACTAGGAGGAGAGCCTGTGCCCAGCGAGTGAATGTCGTCCTTGGATAGGGGTTCTCCATCGTAAATTAAATCCTTCCCCCTGATTGAGACATCGTACCCTTGTTCCGACAGTTTCCTCTTCGTTTCTCGTAGACGGTTTCTCAATTGTCTCTCCACCTTTGACCTGTCGCTTGTCACCGCAAGACCCATAATCGAAAAGTCTTCAGCCCTTTCAAAAACACGAGGCTTATGCGATGGCAAGCTTAGCTTGATGAGGACCGGGCTAGAGCCTGAATTTCTTTCTAAACGGGTGGCTGATTCCATCACAACTGACTCCACTTTGGCCTTGGAAAATACCTGACGAACGGACTGCATAAGGTCTCTGTTAATAGGTTCAGTGTCTTTGAGCTTGTGCATTATTACATTTTTTGCACATGCATCTCTCCGGATGTGAAGAACTTTCTCCGTAAGTAAATTAACATCATCTTCCAGCACGGCATTTCTCGTCTCAAGCTCCTCGTTTCGGATCTTCAAGGCGTCAGCCTCTCCTTTCAGGATCAAAAGATAATTTTTAATCTTGTGTGGTCCCTTTCGTGTGGTCATACCGGCCATGCTTGCCGACGTATTGTTTTTTACGGAGGTCAGGAAAGGTTCAAACCGCTCAACTTGCGAAGCTACCATCCGGTTTTCACACCAAAATAGATGAAATTCAATTCCACCAACGAAGCACCCGCATCAGAAAAATAGAATATTAGCGAAATTATTCGTCGCGACAGCAAGCGTGACCAGCAGGCATGCAGTCATATTTCAACCCCTGGTCCAGGTATTCAAAATACATCTTCCCCTAGGATGTTGTGCCCAGAACTGAAGTAAAAGGCACTTCAGAAGGGGAAGGGTTAAGAAAGATAAATTTTTAAAACCTATACTATCAGGTTTACTTCTTAGAATGACGAGACTTTAAGAACCTGATAAGGGTGTCTTAAATTTCATATATAAACACAACTTCCTTGAGGAAGATATATTTTAAACACCTGAACTGCCAGGTTTACTTCTTAGAATTACGAGACCTTCGAAATCCGAACAGGATATTTTAAATTTCAGTTACGAACACATTTTCCCAAAAGGATGTATTTTGAGCGCCTGGACTACCGGGTTTATTTCTCAAAATAACGAAACCTTCGAAAACTCACAAGGGTGTCTTAAATTTCAGTTATGAAAAAAACTTCCTCGAGGAAGATGTATTTTGAATACCTAGACTATTATTAACGCCACCAATCACTTTTTGTATTATTTCAATAATTATTCTTCAACTCTAAATAAAACTCTATATTCAGAATAACATTTAAAAACCCGGCTCCTTTCGATATTTACTTCTGGAAACCGACTCTTGTTCTGTTCTGCATACTGATGCTAGTACGCCCTGAAGTTATGTTCCTTAATTTTTATTGATTCTCTGAAGCGAATCATATTAAGTTGAAATCCTAGATTGAAATAGCTGCAACAATTTGATACCCCAAGTTTTAGGGTGATGAAAAAGCAAAGGAGGAGCGTAATATTTCAACTTTCTCACGGAACCACACAAGATACAATAAATAGACAGGATAAATAATTATCAGTTTTTGAAAGTTCTGAAAAATTGCTTTCAACTTCTGTTTTTTTAATTATAAAAACAAGACAATAAAAAAACGTATGATTCGATATCAATGGTAATTATGAATTGCAATAACATAACTTAATTGGAATGATACATTTTTCAGTGTAACTGAGTATAAAATGTAATGTAACATCAAGAACAAATATTAAAGTAATCATGATAAATAAAATTTGTATTTTGGACAAAATCGAGTACGAAGCACGAGATTTGTAATGAGAATGTGTTCGTTGAGGCCGAAGAAGCTTTAACAAAAGAGAATTCACAATCAGCAAATTACAGTTGTCGGTGCTTTGACCTTTAATTTTAAATCGCCTGTGTAAAAATATGGGGGAAACACAAAGACGGAGCGCAAAGTGCGAGGTAAATACATTATCGAGCCCGAAGCGCGAGAACGAACAGTCGCGCGCCCAGACGGGATACGTGACGTTCAGGCGCCGCCGTTTAGACGCCGGACGTTTAGGCGCGGGAAGTTTAGGCGCTTGACGTTTAGGAGCCAGATCGTTTAGGCGCCGAGCGGCTCAATCACAGTGAACCCTAAGGTATCAAAATTCGGAAATTAAAAGACAATAATATATATAAATATATAGCGACCGATTGGACACCATATATGTCACATATGTCATATGTTCTGGAGGTGTGATCGGAAAAATTCATGCCTGTGTTCAGTTTATTCAACATTCTTTGCAAATCCTCGACTGATTCTGCCATAACGATCTTCTCATCTGCGAAAGCTAACCCACGTACCTTTACTGTTTCGAGATCTACACCTACTTCGTCGAAGAGAGCAGTTCTTAGACACTTATCCATGCATATGATGAATAGCCACGAGGACATAACGCATCCTTGCTTCACGCCTTGCATAATATCGAACCAGTCACTCAGTTTCCCATTTACCCTTTCACTCGCTTTACTACCTGCATATATTGTTTTTATTGCTTGTAGGAGCCTCCTCCGTCCTCTTCAAGGACTTGCCAAAGTTTACTTCCATTTACCTTGTCAAAAGCTTTTTCTAGGTCTATAAATGCACAGAAAACTTTCTTTCCTACTCTCAAGCTTTTTTCTGTGATCTGTCTTAGGCTAAATATCTGATCTGTAACATGATCTTCCTGGCATAAATCCACTTTGCACTTCCCATATCTTCTCTTCTGTGATTTCCATTACCCTACGAATAAGTATTTTCGAGTATATTTTACTTACGGTACTTAGTAGGCTGATACCTCTGTAATTACTGCAGTTGCTTTTATCTTCCTTGCTTTTGTATATTGGTACGATAATCGCTTTTCTCCAATCGCCTGGGACTTCTCCCGTTTCGATACATAAATTTATTAATTCGCACAGCCTGTGAGGTATGTACTCGCCACCGTGTTTAAGCATTTCAGCGCTAATACTGTCTATACCAGCAGCCTTACCGTTTTTCAAGATCTTAATTGTATCTCTGACCTCAGTGATACATACTTTTTCAATTGGGTTTTCTAATGGATTATGTTCTATGTCGCAGTTTTGTTGTCCTATATCTTCACCTCCTAATAGTTCTTTAAAAGAGTCTTTTAAAGCTTCTACTATCCCGTCTATATCATATATCATTTCAGCTTTGCTGTTTCTCATGCTGACAAACTCTGTACTTTTACTTTCCTTCAACTCTTTATATAATAGTTTCATAATTTCTTCAAAGTAGTTTTGTATTTTGTTTTCTTCTTCTGTTCTGCTTTTCTCTTTACTCTCTTTGACTATTCGTTTAACTTTCTTCTTTTTGTGTCTGTAATCATTTTTGAGTCTACTAGAGCCTCATACGCGCGCTCCGCGCGCGACCAATTTATTTGCATGTAATTATTTTATTTGGAAATGAAGTTGAATAAAATACCATGAAATTAATTTTTACTTCAAAATTTTTGATTTGTACACGGCTTCGCATGAATAATCTGACGATGCAGAATAAATAATTGTTTTCAAGCCCTTACAATTTTTTTTAATTCCTTAAAATGTTGTCAAGCTTTCGAAAATGCTGTGAAATTTTTTTTAATACTCTAAAATATATCCAATTTTCTGAAATCAATTAGATTACTGAAATAAATTGAAAATTCCTTGGAATATTTTGAATTACTCTACAAGTTTTCAAATCCTCTAAACATTTTTTAAGCCCCTTTAAATTATGTGAATCAAATTTTCTGGAATCAATTAAATTACTGAAATAAATTGGAAATTTCTTTGAATATTTTGAAATTCTCTAAAAGTTTTCGAATCCTCTAACAATTTTTTAAACTTCTATAAATTATGTAAATCTTTTGAAAATGCATACAACCAAGTAATTTCCTACCTTTGATACCTCGTGGTTTACTGTGATTCAACCGCTCGGCGCCTAAACATCCTGGTGCCTAAACATCCCAGCGCCTAAACATCCTGGCACCTAAACGTCCAGTGCCTAAACGTCCGGGAGCCTAAATATCCCGGCGCCTATGCGTTTTATTAAAAAGTAGAAGAAAAATCAATTAATTTTTAAACACAGAGTTACTGGAAAAAGTCTACTGTTTCTTATGAGAAAGCATTTCAAAAAACAAGCGATCCTTTCGGATAAATAAGAAACATTTCTCTAGAGTTTAAGCGACAGTCAAATAATTCTGAAGAAATGGGATTTAAGAAAATAGTTTATTAATTATATTAAAGTCGAAATTAATGAAAATCCCTGTATTATATCTTACAGATGGATCTGATAACTGGTCACGTCAGCAACAGGGAGGGCAGGGAAGTTCAAGACGGAATCGTAGAGTATTAACTCAACAACAGATAGACGAAGCCCTTGCCGAGCTTGATCGCCAGACCGGCTTCCAAGGTCATCCAGATCCACGTTAGTATATTATCATGTTTTTTCTAAAAAAATAGCTGATATTCCGAAAAAATCCAAATTTTATTTCTTAACCGCCAATAAATTGTTTTCGCTGAACGGTGTTGTCCTCTGGAGACCTTTGAAACAAATTTCGAATGTCAACTCAAAAAGTACATATTCTTATACAAAAATTTAACTTCGCATCTTTTTCATCGAACAACAATGTTGTAACTTTCACCCTTTTCAAAATAACCCCGAAAACCCCGTTTAATAGAAAAACAATTTTCAGTAAATTTTGGAAGTTTATGAAATGTATGAAATTTGTGGAAATCAACGATAACTTTCAATAATTTTTCTGCTGGAAGCCTGCCAGGATTTGGGACAACACCGTCAACTGCAAAATGAACGAAGCCGAGAAAATCGACAACAATTGTTCGAATCTTTATTCGCGTGTATCGAGGATTCTAATTAATTTCCTGAACTTTGTTTGTTGCTCTTGACTATAATGGTTATGAACTTGTCATATCCGCCAAAAAATTGTTTTAAAATGTTTATTAATTATTGAAAATGCAGTTAACAGTGTTAATAGGTATGCTGAAATTCGGATAAACGCCGTAACCGGCAGTTACAGCTCCCTTCGAATTACGGACCTCAGAAATAGGCCTGCTGTAATTTGAGAGAAGGCCGTTTGTGTTATACGAACATAAAATAATTGAATTATTACAAATTAATGTTTAATCATTATATTATTATTATTATTATTATGAAATATTAAGGGTTGGCAATTTTAAACTTTTCAATTTTGAAGATTTACTTTTGAAAACTGTTTAATTTTGAATATTAAAAGTCAGGAAAGTTGTATTTTAGGTCCTTATAATTGATAAAATTTGAAATGCAAATTATTAAAATTCACAATTTAAATTTGAAACATTTGTTTGGAGGCCGATTTACAGAAGTAAATGTGATATACATTTAATATAATAGTGTTGAACGACATATGTGATGAGAGTGTGTTCGTTAAGGTCGAAGAAGCTTTAACAAAAGAGAATTCACAATCACCAAATTGCAGCCCTGGCGGACCGGCCGAACGGAATGGATACGCTACAGCGTATCCTTATAGTATCCACATCGTATCCTCTCCGTATCATGCCAGAAAAACTCATTAAAAAAGAAAGATGAACATTTCACTTCTTGAAATTCGGATTCAACGTGGAATTTTGCGTTGAAAGGTTACGGAGTAATCGCAATATTTTTTCTTGCAACATTAAAAACTTTCCAAAAATATATTACTTATTGATAACGTGGGCTGAAGGCGACTTCAAGCGCATCCATAATCGCGTAAGTAGTATATTGCGCGCGGAGTTTGAAAATAAAATTCAAAGTTGCAAATGTGGCAAATAATTGTGAATGAATATAATGAATAATGAAATTATTGTGAAAAAAGGTGGTGATATTTCAAATTAGCAGGTAGATTGTAAAAATGTTATCGGAGTCGTAGAATTTTAATTTTTTACATTTTACAGGATCCGACTTTATCGACTGCGGTAACATACGGGATAATGAAAGACCAATAAACTCACGATATAATGAAAGTTAAAAGAAGAAGAAGGTTCCTTTTTTGTTCTTTTTGAAAGACCGACAAGATTTACTATTATCGATTTTTATATAATTCGCAGTTTTCGTTTTAATCGTAAGAAATAGCATTAAAAATGAAAAAATAAAATATTTGGAAAAAGGACAGGAGCTACGGGAAAAAAATAAATCAACAAAAGTTATTCAACCAACAAAGTCCAAAAATTCTTTTAAAATCGTTTTTGGATAGGATGCGTAGTTTCTGTTTTATTTGTAAAAAATAACATTTAAAGGTGAAAAATTCAATTGTTGAAAAAAGTATACAAGCTACGAAAAAAATAAATTTAAATTTAGAATTTAAAATTTAAAGAATTTTTCGTGTTTCAATCGTGTGTTTCAGGTCAGCCCTGAAGATGTGAACTGCAATGTTCACGAAACGTCGGCAAGATTCATAGTTTCGCACACGATTGAAACCCGAAAAATCTTTAAATTTTAAATTCTAAATTTAAATTTATTATAATGAATCATCGTGAAAGTATCAAATCTATTATTAAGCTACGAAAAAAAGTAAGCAAGCAAAAGTTGTTCAGCCGAAAAAGAGCTACAAATTTGTTATCAATTGTTTTTTGATAGAATGCCTAGTTTTTGTTTCAATCGTAAAGAATAACATTAAGGATAAGAAAAATTAAATTTTTGGAAAAATGACACAAGGTTCGAAGAAAAATTAAGAAGCAGCAGGTTATTCAACAATCGTTTATTCAATAAAATTTTTGCCTAAATTATATCTACAAATTGCTTTGAAAATATGTTGAAAAATTGATACATTTTTTAGCGCACCTGAGAAGAAAAATTAATACAAAATCAAGTATAAATATTAAAGTAATCATGAAAAATAAAACTTCTAATATGTTTTTCAATTTCGGAATAAGCAGCCACAGATCGAGGTACAGAAATAAATATAATATATATTTGATAACTAATTTGTAGCTTTTTTCGGCTGAACAACTTTTGCTTGCTTACTTTTTTTCTTAGCTTCTATCGTTTTTTCAACAATTACATTTTTTACCTTTAAATGTTATTATTTACAAATAAAACAGAAACTGCGCATCCTATCCAAAAACGATTTTAAAAGAATTTTAGGACTTTTTTGTCTGAATAACTTTGGTTGATTTATTTTTTTCCCGTATCTTCTCTCCTTTTTCCAAAAAATGTTTCCTTTTTATTTTTAATGCTATTTCTTACGATTAAGCGGAAAACTACGAATCCCATAAAAATCGATAATAGTAAATTTATAGATCTTCTTTGGCTTAACAATTTTTGTTAATTAACTTTTTTTCGTATTTTGCATAGTTTCACCACAAAATGGAATTTTTTATTTCTCATTATTTATTTTTATTATTTTTCATTATAGTAGGTCTTTCAAAAAGAACAAAAAGGAACGTTTTTCCTCGTTTAAATTTTTTTATATCGTGCGTTAGTCTGACTTTCATTATCTCGTATGTTACCGCAGTCGATAAAATCGGATCCTGTAAAATGTAAAAAATTAAAATTCTATGACTCCGATAAACTTTTTACAATCTACCTGCTAATTTGAAACATCGCCACCTTTTTTCACAATAATTTCATTATTTATTATATTCATTCACAATTATTTACCACATTTGCAATTTTGAATTTTATTTTCAAACTCCGCGCGCAATATACTACTTACGCGATTATGGATGCGCTTGAAGACGCCTTCAGCCCACGTTATCGATAAGTATTATATTTTTTTAAAGTTTTTAATGTTGCAAGAAAAACTATTGCGATTACGCTGTAGCGTATCCGTTCCGTTCGGCGCATAAGAAAAAATCTTATATTTTCAACATTTGTCAGTTAATATATTCACTCTGTATGAAATCTAACCTCCAAATAACGTTCAAATTACGTTGTATGCACATTTGTCAATGGACATTGGACAATAAGACGTCAAAGTAAAATAATACTCTAAAAATACATAATTCAGGGTGCCTAGATTCTCAAAATATCTTTACTTCATCGAAATTTGTAGCCTGGGTTTTTTTATTATTAACTGAATTTGGGGTTACATTTGGGCTCTCTTTATTTTGGACCTATAGCAAACTGTTTAGATTCGCTGAAAAAATTCTTTATAAAAATCCCTATATTATATCTCGCAGATATAACTCGTCTTGTCAGGCAGAGTCAGTTACAACGATTGCGGCAAGAATTGCACGAGCAACTACCACAGTTGCAGATGAATCAAGAGGCCCACTTCGAAGGTCATCATGATCAACGTGAGTATATTATCATTTTTTTTAAACTTACAAAAAATTGCTGATGTTCAGAAAAATTTCAAATAGTTCAATTTTGAAGAATTATGATGGAAAATTCTTCAATTTCAATGATTTGCAATTTAAAGCTATTCATTCATGAAGATTTAAAATTCTTTAATTTTGATAAATGTGTAAATGACAATTCTTAAATTGTGATGATTTTGAAGATCAAGAGTTTTCAATTTTAAATCTTTAAAATTAATGAATTTGAAATGAAGATCATTGAAATGGCAGCATTTTTAATTGTAAAACTCAAAACTCACATAATTTTTAAAATTAAATGTTTTAAATTTACAATTCAAATTCCTACAATTTTGAAGATTTGTAATTCAAATTCTTCAATCTTGACGATTCGCAATGTGAGTTCCTTGAATTTCAAAATATTTGCACTTCCAAGTTCTGCAATTTTGAAGAGTTGCAACTCACAATTCTTGAATGTTGCAAATACGAAATTACAAATTATTCAATTTTTAGAAATTATACTTTGGACATGTGTCATTTGGAATATTTTTCTAGATAATTGAATTTTGAAGACTTTCAATGGAAAAATCTTTAATTTTAACTATTTGCAAACTTAAACTCTTCAATTTTGAAGATTTACAATTGAAAACGGTTTAATTTTGAAAGATGTATGAATGAAAATTCCATAATTGTGATGATTTTGAAGATCCAATGTCAAGAATTCTCAATTTTAAATCTTCCAAGTTGATGAAATTTCAAATGTTAATCAAATTGCAGAATTTTGTATTGCAAAACATGCAACACTTATGATTTTCAAAAGTAAATGTTTCAAATGAGGAAATCTGTAATTTTAAAGATCGACCATTCGATTTTTTACCAGTTTGAAGAGTTAAATGAAAAATTCTTGAATTTAAAAAATATAGATTTCTAAATTATCCCAGCATTAAAACTTGTATTAGAAAGAAATGCATATATATAGAAGTTCACCTTTGCTGTTTCTCATGCTAACAAACTCTGTACTTTTACTTCCCTTCATCTCTTTAAATAATAGTTTCATAATTCCTTCAAAGCAGTTTTGAAAAATTGCTTTCTTTTTTTTTTTTTTTTTATAAAAACAGGACAATGGAAAAACGTATGATTCGATATCAATGGTTATTATGAATTGTAATAATATAAGTTAATTGGAATGATACATTTTTCAGTGTAGCTGAGTATAAAATATAAGGCAACATCAAGAACAAATATTAAAGTAATAATGATAAATAAAATTTGTATTTTATTCTGCAATATCTGAAACGGCAATCCCAGGACCAGGTACAAAAATGAACGCGATATACATTAAATATAATTGTGTTGAACATAATATGAAAAAGTTAATATTTTGGACAAAATCAAGTACAAAGCACGAGATTTGTAATGAGAATGTGTTCGTTGAGGCCGAAGAAGCTTTAACAAAAGAGAATTCACAATCACCAAATTACAGTTGTCAGTGCTTTGACCTTTAATTTTAATTCGCCTGCGTAAAAATGTGGGGGATATTATTTTTGTTTATTTCTGGTCATTAAAGAATTAAATACTCACAGTCATGATTCAGATGTGGCGGGTGTGGATGTAGCAAAACTTATAACCGGTATGAAGAGGAAAGTGGAAGAATCAATGGAAACGCCACAGCAGCTTCTAAATAACGCTTTGAAAGAATCGAGTTCTGAAGTATATGGAAAAATGCCTAAAAAGACGCTGTTAGAAAAACAGTGCAGTGGAGGCGCAATTTAATTTGTGCGGTACCTGCAACTCCCAAAGCAGTTGAAAATCTGCAAATTCCAGAAACATACAGAAAGTATAATGCCGACGGAAATAATTATCTCTTTTTATTGAAAGATACTGGCCAAGAAAGAGAAAGAATTCTGATTTTGGAAAGGAGAATCATCGAGAGTAGAGTGGTCTTATGAAGACTGTATATTTAGATGGAACCTTCAAATTAGCCCCTCCACTCTTTTCTCAAGATTTCGGAATAAAAATTTAAAGCTTCTTAAGGATCTTCAAAGGTAGATTTTTGAAGACGAACACAAAATGTATCAGCTTTTTAAGCATTTTGAAAGGTTTTCAATGAATACAAACTTTGTATCGAAATTCCTAGGCAAACGAATAATCATTTTTTTGTTGAAAAATTATTTTTCATAGAACATTTGATAATATTTCCAAAATTTTGAAAACAGAATCTAGATAATTTTTAGATAATTTTTTTTACTTTTGCAGGATTTTAAAAAAATTGTAGGAAAAATTCGAGTTTGAAGATAATAAAATTATTAATAGTTTACTGGAAAATTTTTTAATGATTTTTTCAAAACAAATTTTCAAGAGAATATTAAAAAAGATTCAAAAACAAAGTTTAATGTACAAATTAATGTTTCTAGCTTAAAATTGCTTAAAATGATATCATTTTGAAAGTTTATACATTTTCCGAATCACTCTTCAATTCATAGCATTGAAAATGATAGCGTACATTTCTATTTTTTTTAAATATTTTAACTATACAATGCACAACAGTTGAAATTTTGCAGTTTAGCTGCTTTTAATTAAAAACTTTCAAATTGAAAGGTTTCAAAAGCTTTCATTTTACACGCTAGAGCTATTAGGCGTTTGAATTAACATTTTTTAAAGCTTTAATTTTAAAAGTTTAAGATCAAAAAGTATTATACTTTGAGTGCTTTAATTTGCAGTTCAGTTTTTTAACTTTCAATGAAATATATGGTGTCCAATCGGTCGCTATATATTTGAGAAAAACTTCAAACGTAAGGTTTCTTATTTTCTTAATAACGATTATTCATTATTGTCTCTTAATATTCTACCATTCTTTTAAAGTTTAAACATAGAAGCTTTTTTGTAATAGCGATCATGTGCACATACTAATTTAAAAATATCTCATTGCAATATTCTAAATATCTGTCATCCTAGGTCGAAAAAGAACAACTTTTTCCGGCAAGACCTATATTTTCCTATAGATTCTTGTAGTACAAGTAAGAAGGTACAAAATTCGTCTCAACAATAGAAAAAAGTTGTACTTTCCTCTACTTTTAGTTGTAATTTATTGTATTCATTGTTAGATTCCTGTGAAAATAGTTTTAGCTTTCGGCACTTTTTTTGTAAATATTTTACCACCAGGGTAGCATACATAACATAACATGTTGCATACAACCAACTAATTTCCAACCCTTGATACCTCGTGGTTTACTGTAATTCAACCGCTCGGTACCTAAACATCCCGGCGCCAAAACGTTCAGCGCCTAAACGTCCTGGCGCCTAAACATCCCGGCGCCTGAACATCCTGGCGCCTAAACATCCTGGCGTCTAAACGTCCAGCGCCTAAACGAAATGGCGCCTAAACATCCCGGTGCCTAAACGTCCAGCGTCTATACGTCCTGGTGCCTAAACATCCCGGCGCCTAAACGCCCTTGCGTCTAAACATCCCGACGCCTAAACGTCCAGCGCCTAAAGGACCTGGCGCCTAAACATCCCGGCTCCTAAACGTCCAGCGCCTAAACGTCCTGGCGCCTAAACGTCCAGCGCCTAAACGACCTGGCGCCTAAAAATCCAGCGTCTAAACTCCTTGGCGCCTAAAAATCCCGGCGCCTAAACGTCCAGCGCCTAAAAATCCAGCGTCTAAACCTCCTGGCGCCTACACATCCCGGCGCCTAAACGTCCTTGCGTCTAAACATCACGGCGCCTAAACGTCCAGCGCCTAAACGACCTGGCGCCTAAACATCCCGGCGCCTAAACGTCCAGCGCCTAAACGTCCTGGCGCCTAAAAATCCCGGCGCCTAAACGTCCTTGCGTCTAAACATCCCGGCGCCTAAACGTCCAGCCCCTAGACGACCTGGCGCCTAAACATCCGGGCGCCTAAACGTCCTGGCGCCTAAGCGGGCACATTCTTTCACCCTTTTTCAATTATTCGGTTCATATTAAAGACGCATAAGAAAAAATCTTATATTTTAACCGTTGTCAGGTAATATATTCATTTCTTATAAAATCTCATTTCCAAATAACGTTCAAAGCTTGATGATTGCACATTTATCAAGGAACATTGGACAATAAAACGTACATTAACTTCATCTAAATTTGGAACCTTGATTTTTTTAATTATTTACTGACTTTGGGGTTACATATGGGCTCTCTTCATTTTGGACCTGCAGCAAATTTTTTAGATTTGTTGAAAAAATTCTTTAATGAAAATCCCTGTATTATATCTCACAGATGGATCTGATAACTGGTCCGATCATCAACAAGGAGGGCAGGGAAGTGCAAGCGTGAATCCTGGTACATTAACTCCACATCAGATGCAGCAAGCCATTTCCGAGATGAGTAGCCAAAGCGGCTTCCTAGGTCTTTACGATCCAAGTTAGTATATTATCATTTATTTTTCTAACAAAAAATAGCTGATATCCAGAAAAAAAACCCAAATTTTATTTCCTAACCGCCACTAAATTGTTTTTGCTGACCGGTGTTGGCATCTGGAGACCTTCGAAACAAATTTCAAATGTCAACTCAAAAAGTACATATTCTTATAGGAAATTTAACTGCGCATCGTTTTCGTCGAACAAAAATGTTGTAACTTTCACCCTTTTCAAAGTAAACCCGAAAACCCCGTTTAATAAAAAAACAACTTTCAATACATTTTTGCAGTTTATGAAATGTATGAAATTTGTGGGAATCAATAATAACTTTCATTAATAGTTCTGCTGAAAAACTGCCAGGATTTGGTACAACACCGTTAACTTATACTTGATAAAATATGAAATGTAAATTATTAAAATTTACAATTTAAATTTAAAACATTTTTTTGGAATAGTTCAATTTTGAAGAATTGCAATGCAAAATTCTTCAATTTTAGCGATTTTGCAGTTTAAAACTATCTAGTTTTAAAGAATTCAAATTGAAAACTCTTAATTTTGATTAATGTGTAAATGACAATTCTCAAATTGTGATGATTTTGAAGATCAAGAGTCAAGAGTCAAGAGTTTTGAATTTTAAATCTTTAAAATTGATGAATTTTAAAGGTAAATCATTAACAAAAGTTGTTAAAATAAATCAATTTAGAAAAAATCAAAAAATGGATATTTTTGGAAGTAATGCAAAACTTACAGATAAAATTATACGTCAAGTTTTTTATCTCACATTTTATTAGGCGTTCAAGGTATGATTAAAAAAATAAAGAAATAAGCAATTGAAGTTTTAAAATAGTGAAAATAGTGAATCCTTTCCTATTAAAAAAAAAAAATTGATTAGCAGTTCGAACTCGAAAGTTCATTGCCTCACTACCCGATTCGGGTAGTGTTTCTAGGTTTAATATATTACTATTATATATATATATATATATATATATATATATATATATTAATATTTCTACATTTAATATAATAGTGTTAAACAGAATGTAGAAAAGTTTACATTTTATAAAAAATCGAGTTCGAAGCACGAGATATGTGATGAGAGTATGTTCGTTATGGCCGATGGACCTTCAACAAAAGAGAATTCACAATCACCAAATTGCAGTTGTCGATGCTTTGACCTTAAATTTTAAATGGTGTGTGCACAATATATATATATATATATATATATATATTATCGAGCGCGAAGCGCTAGAAAGAGCAGTCGTACGCATAAGAAAAAATCTTATATTTTCAACATTTGTCAGTTAATATATTCACTCTGTATAGAATCTAACCTCCAAATAACGTTCAAAGTACGTTGTTTGCACATTTTTCAATGGACATTGGACAATAAGAAGTAAAAATAAAATAATACTCAAAAAATACATAATTCAGGGTGCCTAGATTCACAAAATATATTTACTTCATCGAAATTTGTACCCTGGGTTTTTTATTATTAATTTCTTAAATATTAAATTTACTAAATTCTTCAATAAAAATCCCTGTATTATATCTCGCAGATCTAGCTGCTGGTGTCTATTCAAGTCAGATACGAAATTGGCAGATGAATCAAGAGGCCGGCTCCGGAGCTCATCATTATCAATGTGAGTATATTATCATTTTTTCAAACTAACAAAAAATTGCTGATGTTTGGAAAAAATGCAAATTTTATTACCTTAACGCCACTAAATTGTTTTCGCTGAACGGCTTCGGAGTTTGGACCCTGGAGACCTTTGGAACAAGTTTCGAATATCAACTCAAAAAGTACATGTTCTTATAGGAAATTTAATTTCGCAAAATGAACGAAGCCGCGAAAATCGACACCAATTATTCGAATCTTTATTCGCGTGTATCGCGGATTCTCATTAATTTTCTGAACTTTTTTGGTTGTTCTTAACTATATTGCATATAAACTTGTCATATCTGCCAAAAAATTATTTTTCAAAAATGTGTGTAAATTATTGAAAATGCAGTTCGTGGTGTTAATGGGGATGCTGTAATTTGAGAGAACGCCTTTTGTGTTAAAAAAACATAAAATAATTGAATTATTACAAATCATCATTCAATCATCATGTCATAATCATGATGAAATATTAAGGATTTACAATTTTGAACTCTTCAAATTTGAAGATTTACAATTGAAAACTGTTTAATTTTGAAGATCAGAAGTGAGGCGTTTTGTATTTTGGATCTTTATAATTGATAGAATTTGAAATGTAAATGATTAAAATTTACAATTTCGAAGAATCATAATGCAAATTTTCCAACTTTGACGATTTGCAGTTTAAATTTTTTTAATTGCAAAAGATTTGCAATTCAAAGTTCTGCAATTTGAAAGAGTCGCAATTGACGATTCTTGAATTTTGAAAATATGGAAATACAAATTATTTAATTTTCAAGAATTATATTTTAAAAGTATGTAATTTGAAACATTTTTTTGGAGTAGTTCAATTTTGGAGAACTACAGTAGAAAACTCTTCAATTTCAACGATTTTCACTTTAAAGCTATTCATTCATAAAGATTTAAGATTCTTTAATTTTGTTAAATGTGCAAATGACAATTCTTAAATTGTGATGATTTTGAAGATCAAGAGTGAAGAGTAATTCAAATTCTTCAATCTTGACGATTTGTAGTTTGAATTTCTTGAATTTTAAAATATTCGCACTTCCAAGTCCTGCAATTTTGAAGAGCTACAACTCACAATTCTTGAATGTTGAAAATACGAAATTAGAAATTATTCAATTTTCAGAAATAATACTTTGAACGTGTCAAGAAGTCCTAATTTTAAATCTTCCAAATTGATGAAATTTCACATTTTAATCAATAAAATTGCAGAATTTTATATTGCAAAACATACAACCCTTATGGTTTTCAAAAGCAAATGTTTCAAATGAGGAAAACCGTAATTTTAAAGATCCACCATTTGATTTCTTACCAGTTTGAAGAAAGAAAATAAAAAATTCTTGAATTAAAAAAATATCGATTTCTAAATTATCCCAGCATTAAAACTAGTTTTACAGAGAAATGCATATTTTTTAATTTTTGCAAGAAGAAATTATCTCTGGCTTGAATGGAGATATCGAGACAAATCAAGGTTTAAAAGATAAAGCTCGGACCAGTAAAAAGTGGATAAAATTTTACATTTTTCTGTAAATTTATTTCGCATAAAGTCTCGTGAGGGAATAGTGGTACAAAAAAGAGGGGAACTCGTGTCCATTACCAAGTCGCCCCCAACAGCGAAGAATTGAAAAAAAAGGGTCACGAGTCACCCTTTTTTTGGACTACTATTCCCTCACGAGACTGTAGCATAGCTTATTAGAGACCAAATTATTCAAACTCAATATACAATTTTGGGTACGTGACGTTTAGGCGCCGCCGTTTAGACGCCGGACGTTTAGGCGCCGGACGTTTAGGCGCCGGACGTTTAGGCGCCGGACGTTTAGGCGCCAGAACATTTAGGCGCCAGGTCGTTCAGGCGCCGGGATGCTGAGGCGCCGAGCGGTTTAATCATAGTAAAGGCTGACGTATCAAAAGATGGAAATTATTTGGTTGTATGCAACATGTTATGTTATGTATGCTACCCTAGTGGAACAATTTTTACAAAAAATTACAGAAAACGAAAACTATTTTCACAGGAATGTACCAATAAATACAATAAATTACAACAAAAATTACAGGAAGGCTCAACTTTTTCCTATTATACCGACGAATTTTGTATATTTTTAGTATTTTCTTGTACATTCTTATATTTGATTGTGAAAGAATTAATCACGGTCATTGAAATTAAAACATTCGAACTCTTAAAGATGCAAATTTTTTCATTTGAAGTAATGAAAACTGAACCGCAAATGAAAACGCTCAGGGTGAAATATTTTAGATTTTAAACTTTTAAAATTCAATCTTTAAAAAATGTCAATTTAAACGCTCAATAGTTTTTGCGTATTTAATTAAAGCTTTTAAAACGTCTCAATTGAATATTTTTCAATAAAAAGTAGTTAAACTGCAAAATTTAAAATTTTTACTTTTACATATTGTACAGTTAAAATATTTAAAAAAGTAGAAATCCACGCTATCATTTTCAATGCTATGAATTGAAGAGTAAATCGAAAATAATATTTCATTGATATATTCATTATAAGTTCTCATTAGAAGTGTGATATTGTTTTCAAATTGTTGTTTCTTGTAGAAACGTATATATTACATATCTTACAAAAATATAATTCACAGTAAAGCATACAACAAAATAATTTCCAACCTTTGATAACTCAGGGTTTACTGTGATTGCACTGCTGGGCGCCTAAACATCCCGGCGCCTAAACGTCCTTGCGCCTAAACGTCCCGCGCCTAAACATCCTGGCGCCTAAACGTCATGACGCCTAGACGGCCAGCGTCTAAACGGCCCGCGCTTAAACGTCCAGCGTCTAAACGTCCTGGCGCCTATACGTTGGCGTCCAAACGGCGGCGCCTAAACGTCACGTACCCACAATTTTATCCACTTTAGATTGGTTGGAGCTTCATCAGTGTACTGAACTCTTTCTTTTAAACCTTGATTCGTCTCGATATCTCCATTCAAACCGAAGACCACGGAAAAAATGGTTAAATTTGAACACATTTGTCTGAAACCTGAACGAAGAAAAAGGATCGGAATTATTTATAACACGATCAGTACAAATTTCGACAACATGACTCTTCAGTACATTTTTTAGGAGCTTCAGTTAAATTTACAGATACTGGAAGTGAGGTGAAATCTATAGAAAATCAGTGGATTTGACCTATTGTGTTGTGAATTTTACCGATCCTTTTTCTGCGTGTGGCATGAATAGAGTTCTGAAATGCTCAAGAATTTATTTTGAGCGAATGCTCTCGAGAATATGCTCAGCATTTAAGCTCGAACAGAGCATTTATAAAGCATTGAAGAGAATTTAAAGAATTCATTGTTTAAACAAATATATATCATAATTAATACATATATGTATAAAATATATATATTTTTACAAAAACATTCTAGAGTGAAATTAAGATATACTTTTTTTAAATTACAGAGCTGCAGCAGGTCAGGTAATTCCAGAAAGTTGAAAATTAATTTGTTTTGGTTGAGTTTTGAAATATTTTATTGAAAATTAATTTATTTGGTTGATGTTTCATCATTTTAGTTGAAACATCCTTCCTTTGTTCAAACTTTAATTCTTTTATTGACAATAATGATTTCTAGGTGAGAATTATTTTAACTGAAAATTTAACTCGTACACGTTTGATTTAAAATTTATCCTCTTAAGTTGAAGATTCAAATATCTGGTTTAAAATTCCTGTATTTTATTGAAAACTCGAATTTTCTGGGAGAATCTTTAATCTTCTTGGTAACTAATTCATCTTTTTGGTTGGAAATTCCTTCAAAAATTCACATATTGGGTTGAAAATTCATGTACTTTGTTAAAAATTTATCTGATTGGTTGAAAATTTGAAAATTGATCTTTTTGGTTGAAAATGAGATTTTTCTTATTTAAAATTAATTTTTGAATCTAGAAATGTAACTTCCATTTTTTGTCTCAAATTAATCTCTTTTGATAGAAATTTAATCTTCTTGGTTGAAAATTATACTATTTCGTTGAAAATTTACTTTAATTTTATTGAAAATTAAACTTCTATTTTTTGTTGAAAATGTATCTGTTTTTGGTGAAAATTTAACTATTTCTTGAAAATTCGTCTTTTTTTTTTTGTAAAAGAATACTCTTTCATTAGTTGAAATTTCATCTCTTTGTTTAAAAATAAATTTCTTTGGTTGAAAATTCGTTTTTTTTTGTTTTGAAATTTATTTTACTGACTGAAAATTATCTTACTTTACATTTGGTGGAAAATTGATCTTTTTAGTTAGAAATGCATGTATTTGGTTGAAAATAATTTCTTGTTAGTTGAAGATTCATAATTTTAGTTGAAAATTCACTTTAACTATGACATTTTTTGTGGAAAATTTACCTTTTTTGATAGCAAAATAATCTTTTTCGTTAAAAAATTATCTGTTTAGTAGAAAATTTAACGAGCATATTCTCATGCTCGTGAGAATTGCTCCGAGCACTTAAACTCTTTAGAACACTAGGCATGAAATGGTTTTTGGGGTCGCCGATTTCAAATTTTTGGATTTCGTTAAAAAAATCTTTCATAAAAATCCCTATATTATATCTTACAGATGGAAATCTTGGAGAGCGACCAAATCTAAGCCACATATCAGTAGGGTCCCGGAGCAGGGATGACAATCATGTTTCGACATCTAGCAGTCGACATTTTCAAGGTAAACCTCAAAAATCCGTTAAAGAACCAACATTTCTGGAAATTTATTGCAATTTGTCAAAGTTTCAGAAATTTATTGGAATTTGTCTTAGTTTGTGATAATTTATAGAAATTTATGGACATCTATGGAAATTTATGGGCATTTACGGAAATTTATGGAAATATGTAGTAATTCACCAGTAACTTTTAATAACAGTTCTGCTGGACGCATACGCAATAGCTCAGGCTACAGTTTCTAAAGTTTATGGAAATTCATGAAAATTGATGGAATTTATAAAAATGTATGACATTTCTGAAAATTTATAAAAATCTGTGAAATTGTTGGGTTAAACTTGAGATTTTTATGGTAATTCACCGGTATCTTTTGATAACCTGGATAATGTTCTGCGGGTAGATATGTCAAAAGTTAAAAATTTGAAATGGCGGATCCAATATTGGGTCCAAAGTTGTTAAATTTCTAAATATTTTTCCAAGACTTAGCATAAAGGTGTGTTCAATATCTCTGATTCCGAATTTAACGTGAAAAGTTAGATGTTTTAAATGACGGGTCCAATATAGCGGTTATTTGTTTAAAAAAAGCTAAAACTGACAACTACGATAGATTTTTCTTATTTATTTACGTTCTATGCACATTAATTGAAAAAAGTGGTCGAAATAATGTAATTAAAAAATTTTTAAATAACGGATACTTTTGGAAGAAATATAAAAATTATAGATAAAAGTATACGTCAAGTTTTCTCTTCCTAAATTTTATTTGATGTTCAAGGTTAGGTTAGGTTAGGTTTAATGCGGGCTGGAAATCCAAGTAGAACTCCGCTGCCGCTCAAGCTATAAAGCCTATTGTGCCACACCCTTACTTCTACACTCTCAGCAGTCGACCCCGGACCTCTTGACGAAGCCCAGTATGTCAACCACTGATCGCGTTTCGATTTCCTCTGTTTCCATAAAATGCGCGAGGGTCTGTTGCCTGAGCCTAGCTAATGCCGGGCACTGACATAATACATGCAGGGATGTTTCGTCATCCCTGCCGCACCTCCTGCACTCCTTCGTGGGGCTATACCCCATTTTGTGCATATGATAGTTCAAGTCATTGTGCCCTGTCAGGGTCCGTACCACTGTCCTTATGTCTTTCTTGGGTAAACTCAGGATTTCCCTGGCTCGGTCATTCCTATAGGTATACCCCAGGATGGATTTCGCCTGACGTCAACCCTCGGTTTGTTCCCAGTATTCCCTGTGTTTTGTTCGGATCCAGTTTTTAATGGCCATCCCGACACTGCAAGACGCTATTCCCAGTACCGGTTCCGGTCCTACGAATTGCAAGTTGGTTTAATGCCTTTTTGCATTCCCAAACCAGTTCTGATGTTATGTCTGGTTTCCCCATTGCAGTTAGTGTCGCTTGGCTGTCCGAACAGATCGTGATCTGTCTGCCAGCAGCGTTTTCCTCTATTAGTATTTCAGCACAGGGAAGGACGGCCAGGACCTCCGCTTGAAAGACAGTAGCGTGTAGCCCAAGTGTGATCCCTATCCCTTTCCCTCTCTTGCTCTCATAAGTTCCTGCTCCTGACCCTCCCGCTCCCCTGGAGCCATCCGCATACCAGATTTCCCCCTGGAGAAGCGGCTTACCATTTTCTTTCCACAGATCCCTGCTTGGGATACAGACGCGGAAAGCTTTGGTGAAGTTGAAGCGTTTTGTTATTTTATCTTGCCTCATCTGTAGAATCGGCAGTGTGCTGATATCACTCGGGAGTCTAGTGTGTTTAGTCCCCGGAGTCCATCTATTTGCTCTTATCAGGCGGCCAATCGCGTGAGCCGCTCTGGCGGTTATCGCAACATGTACGGGTTCCTCACAGATCATGAATCCTATCGCCGCTGTGGGCGCAGTCCTCGTTGCTCCAGTCAAACCCCTAAATGCTAGCGTTTGTAATCTTCGCAGCCTGTCCTGCATTGTTTTAAATTCCGCTCGTGGCCACCAGACTACGGCCGCGTGTAGGAGCCTGGGTTTTAAGACAGCAGAGTAGAGCCATGCAAGCATTTTAGGCCCTAGCCCCCACGTCAACCCAAACGCTCTCCTGCACATACAAAAAGGCGTGACAAATTTCCTGCATTGGGTCTCCAGGTGCTTTGCCCAGTTCAGCTTGCTATCTAGGATTACTCCTAGATATTTAACTGAATCTGAAAACATCAGCTCCCCACCACAGAATACAGAAGCGTCAGCTTTCGGAACTTTGTAATTCCTCGTGAAAATGGCCAGGTTGGTCTTTTCCGGATTTACCGAGAGTCTTGTGCTACCGCACCAGAGCTCTACGATGCACAGCGCCGACCTTATAAGACCCATCAGCGTTTCCAGATGAGCCCCCCTAACTAGGATTACAAAGTCGTCCGCATATCCTTGGGTATAGTACCCTTCCTTATTTAGCCTTCGGAGGAGGCCGTCCACTACGATGCACCACAGGAGGGGCGACAGGACACCCCCCCGTGGGCAACCCCGCGGAGCTATCCCCCTTACTAGGCCTTCACCCCATCTGGTTTCGAGTCTTCTTCGGCGTAGCATATTTCCTATCCAGCATACTAGCTGAACCGGCACGCCACATCTCCAAGCCTCTCGACAGATGACTTCTGGAGGAGTATTGCTGAAGGCACCCTCTATATCCAAGAAAGCACCCACAGCATACCCATTTTGTTCCAACTGCTGCTCCAATTTTGCTACAACAGCATGAAGGGCAGTTTCTACCGAGCAGCCTGCCTGGAAAGCATGCTGCCCTCTATGCAGCGGGGAGGCCAAAAGCACCTCATCCCTAATGTATCTCTCGACCAGCTTCTCTAGCGTCTTCAGAATAAAGGACGTTAGGCTGATTGGTCGGAAATCTTTGACAGCAGTGTAACCCTCCCTCCCAGGTTTGGGTATGAAGGCTACTCTGCCATTCTTCCATGCCGATGGCACGTGTTTAAGGGCTATAATTGCCCTAAATAATTTCGTCAGAGGAGGGACGACCAAATCCATGCCTTTTTGTAAAAGCGCTGGATAAATGCCATTTGCCCCTGGTGATTTAAACGAACAGGAGGACCTTGCGGCCCATTCCACCTTTTTGTAATCAATTACCTTAACGGCGAATTTCTAGTCAGCCCTCTCCACCTCTTGGCCCCAGTCTTCCTCCTCTTGGTCGGTTCCGATTCGCTGAAAACCCGGGAAGTGAACTTCCATCAGGTGATTCAGCGTTGCTTCTTCATCTGCGGCCAACTCACCATTATCGAGCCTTATGAGCATGAGGCGAGCTTCCGGATTTTTCGCTAGGATCTTGTGGAGCTTCGCTGTTTCCGGAATGTTTTTCGATTCCTCGCAGAAGCCCTTCCAGTCTTCCTGCTTATATTTCCTTATATTTTTATTGTATTCGTACTGGGCCTTCTTATAGATGTCCCAGTCCGAAGGCAATTTAGTTCTATTTGCCCTATTGCACAACATTCTTGTCTTTCTACGGAGTCTCTTCAGGTGGGTGTTCCACCATTCTGCTCCTTTCCTAGACTTGATTGTACTTGTAGGGCAATTGTTCTCATATGACGTTGTCAGAGCCCTTCGCAGAAAATCCGCGGCGTGCTCCAACTCATCAATGGTACCATAGCTTGTGGGGAATTCCGCAAGCCTCCCTTCGAGTTCCTCTTTATATGAGTTCCAAAGTGTATTTCTGGGGTTTCTGATATTAGAAACCACCGGTTTTCCTAGGGTTAATCGGAACACTATGTGTTTGTGGTCCGAAAGAGACTCCTTATCAGAGACCCTCCAATTCACTACCCCGCTCCTCAGTGCACCTGAACATAGAGTGAAATCGAGAACCTCACTCCTGTTTTTAGTGTGGAATGTAGGAGTATGACCCCGATTCAGAATCTCCAGCTCTGTGCCTGCTATGTATTCAATTAAATCTCTCCCTCTGTCATTGATGTTTGTGCTTCCCCACACCGTGTGGTGAGAGTTAGCATCACAGCCCAACAGAAGAGGAATCTTATTCTCCTGACAATAACGAATTAGAGCCTCCAACTATCTGGGAGGCGGAGGTCCCTCGGCATCGCCAGGAAAGTAAGCCGAGGCAATAAAAACCTCTAGCCTTTCTCCGCTACTGCCCCTGAGTCTCGCCTTAATAACGGTGAGATTTCTGGAGCAGAATGTAGGCACGAAGATCGCATCCATAGCTTTGACGGCTATGCATGCCCTTGGCGTTTTTTCGCTTGGGAACATGAGAACTCGCGCACTCGATATTCCAGTGGGCTTTGCCATTACCCCCTGGAAGGACCGCTCCTTAGTTTGAGTCTCACCGACCAGAGTCCGTCAGTTCCCCAGAGTAGCCACACCTCGCGATATAGCCCCTCAGGTTCACGAATTCCAGATCTGTGGTCAATGAGCCACGTAAGCCCTTCCATCAGCTACAAGGTCCCCCGATCCCTAGGGAGGGATTTCATGTTCACAGTATACTTAAAAAAAATGAAATATGAGAATAATTCTTTGAAATAGCAGATAAAACTGTTTCTCAATATTTTATTTTGTCAACATACCTGTGATGAGTCTACAGAAATCTCACAAATGTAGTTTCCGCAAGGTTAACCGCGTTTGCAGGAAGTTCAAAAGACATAAAGAATGGATTCATGAAGCTACATGAAATAATAGAGCGCAAAATGAACATTTAATGAAATTTCTTCATGAGACTTTTTCGGTTTACTTTTTACGCACTATACATTCTAATAGAAAATTTCAGGGGAAAAGTTTGTTTTCAATGAATATTTCTTTAAGTTGAGAAATTAATTTATTATCTCTTCTAAGCTATTTATATTTCATTGAAATACACGTCCTGACAGACGAAAACTTGCCTTGCTCTTTTTGATATCGAAGGGATGCCGGCGAATTGACAATCCGAAGAAAGTCCTTCATGAAAAAATGTTTTTAAATAAACTATAAGTGACAAAAATATAATTGCAAATAATTTATAACTTTTTACATTCTTATTTCGATACCTGCATGTTAAAAAAAAACCACTCTTGGAGTAATCGTCTAAAACGACCACTCTGGCGTTGGTCGTCTAAAAGAACCACTCCATTTTTTGAGTTGGCCTTTCGTTTTGGTACGCATACTTACTTAATATATTATTAATCTATTCTTTTTAAATATTTTGAATTCGCGGATTTCAAGGAATTTACGAAATTCTCGGAATACACAGAATTCACGGAATTCAAGGAATTCAAAGAATTCCAGAAATTCACAGAATTCAAGAAACTCACAAAATTCAAGGAATTCACACAATTCAAGGAATTCACGGAATTTATGGAATTCAAGAAACTCACAAAA
>CAKNXH010061859.1:13401-26420 GCA_932178445.1 Andricus quercusramuli | reverse complement strand
TGTATATGATTTAAAGAAGTTCCTTTAATTATAGCGAAAAATATTCCAGTAAATTACATATAAATGTCACAATTGTTTTGAATTGACATAAAATTATTACGTGCATTAACATAATCCAACACCTTACTTTCAAGATTTTTATAATAGATATTTGATAAACAGAAAAAATACATGTTTGAGGTAGAATGAAATTCTGCATTTTTGATTGGATTCGAATTTTCTATAAACATATCTGCCACACTTTAGTCACTTTTAGTTATTTTCTTCTCAAAAAACTTTGTAATCACTTTTTTAAAATGAAAATAACACTTAAGTGACTTTTCTTTAAGAAAATTAAAATAAAGATTCCAAGGGTAACCACATTATTAAATTCAGATCTACACCCATTTCCCAGTTTTTTTTATTCTTTCAAATCCATTTTCTGGATCACATTTCGGTTTGTGCTAGGTTCAGGTATGACATCCTCTTCGATTTCGCTATCGGAACTTACATCATCTTCCTCAGTATCAATATTTTCGGAACAGTCATCGTCTGGGAGATAACAAAAATAAATTTATAATTTAAAAACTCAGCCCATACTCAACTTGCATAATATGAAAAAATTGCTGGAAAATTAGTGGACCAATACTTTAATCAGTAGATTTTCCAGTATTCATGCTAGTCTTTATATTGCTGTCTATTATTATTTATTATTTATATTTGTTTCTTTTTATCAGGATTATGAAGATTTTTATACAAAATATATTAACAATGCTAAAATGATTACCTCCATCAATCTCAGGTATCATTTTGTCTTCATCGTTTTGCTCGTTTTCATCTTCTAATTGCTCATCAATTTGTAGAATTCGTAGGTTGTAATGAATCGCTGCAAGTTTCACGGTTCGTTGGCTCGTTAATTTATTTCTTTTTTTTTTTAACGTTTGAAAATGAACTCCAGTTTCTTTCGCATGGTGCTGATATCGATGGTAGATATAGTAGCACTATTGCGATTTTACACAATTCTCGGGTAGGAAAGTAGACTTGCGACCAAATTGTGGGTTGCGTATTTTTAACTGCCTCCCAAATTACTGTAGAAGTTCATCTTTTAATTCATTTTTTAATTCGTAACAAAAAGTAAATATAAAATTGTTGGGACCATTATTTAGGACATATCTATTAAATTTGTGAGAAAAAAATTTTAAAAAATTTACACAATATATTTTTTATAATATTACCATTAGATCATTCTCCTCGGTTCTTGATATACTAAAAAAATGATTGAAATATTAAAATTTGTGAAAGCGAAAGAAAATGTGCAAAAATAACCATCATATTCTGAAATATTTACAAAAAAAGTGATATTTATTGCCCCTTACAGGTGGTAAAAAAATGTCAAGCTTTTCCTTGCGCCAAAAGTAGTTTTTCATTAAACAAGCTTATCTTATCTAAAAATTGTTGAATCAATACTATTTTTCAGGTCTACATCTACTACCTTGCTAAAATGCCGGTAAAACATAACCTATATTTTACATAATTTTCCAGCCTTTTCAGCCTTGACTGCATAACTATTTTTAACATTTTCTTTGTTTGCACTTCTTATTGCTCTAGCAATTTCTAGTTTCTTTTTAAAATGCATTTTAATTTCGGGCTTCACCTTTCCAACTGTTTGGCACAATTCGCTCAAATGCCTCTTCATTCTAGTCGCATTTTGGACGTATGTTTCGCCACAAAACGTGCACTTCGCAAACGTTTTGCGGTTGTTTGTTTTGTTTTGTTTTCTTCATTTTTTACAAGTCTCAAAACAAAAAACAAAAAAAATGATAGCAACAATTTATAAATGCATATAAATTAATTGAAGTTCACATTTTATCGCACAGGTGGAGTTGTAATGTGACCGGTAACGAAAGTAACATTACGGTAATGACGGTGATTTTCCTGCGGTAATTACCAAGAATATTACCGCGACCCAACACTAGAATATTCGAATAAATCGAATTTTAAATATTCGACTTGAGTTTTGGTGTCATTTTTTACCAAAAAAAAAGTTATTTTAATTTAAAAATTGTAATAATTCAAAGAAACCAAACCTGTTTGATGTACATTAAAATTTCTTTCTATTTCAAAAAATCCAACTTTCCAGGGGTGTCTAAATTTGTATTACAAATTCGAATAAACGACTGCACATCTCTAATTTGTATAGTCACTCTTAAAGAAATACCATTAACGAATATTTTCATATTTGGCAATACTCAAGTTAACCGAAAGTTATTTTTCGAAGTCTTTAATAAATTACAAATTAGAATTAGGTTTAAACTAATGTCGCTAATTTCTTTTTCTGCATATTAGCCTTTTTTTGGGATCAGCTAAAGAAATGTTAGCAAACTGTCGCATTCCAAAATCAAAAACATGACTTTGCTTGCAATGCAGAGAAAATTAGTTTTCGATTGATTTGATAAAATTAAAGCTTTTTGCCATGAAGCTTTGATAGCTGGGTCTTCCGGAAAGACGAAAACATTAATTTTTTAGGTTCTCTGAGTTCACTTTTGTAGCCTCATTTGCATCCCGGATCGATACAGTTCGGCATAATTAATGTGATAAATAAACATAAAAACGCCAGTAGAAAAATCCACAAGGCCATTTTCACAATAATTGTACGAAGAAACCGTTTTATTGTTACATTTTTAAGAGTTTGTAACGACTCTACATGACGAAAGCCATATGGGTAATTGTCAAATTGTAGGCAAATTTTAGCACCTACAGTGGCAATCATATTATTATTAGGAATTTAATATTTCATAACGGAAATTGATCTCATCACAAGTACAAATTTTAAATCCAAAAGGGGCAGTTATGAAAATAAGAAATAATAATGAATCCATGCGCACGCGCATATAATCAGTCGTACGCTGTTCTATTGTACCGTACGGTAATGATGCGAGAAAAATGTTAAAGTTTAACCTTTTTTAATGTTTATAAAAGAAATAACAGATTTTAATTATAAAAAGTCACCTACTTGTGAAAGAAAACACCGCCAAGCAAGTAACGGAATGGTTTTTATAATTTTTTTTTCACCCCGAAAATGGTTTTTAACGCACGTACGGGAATGACGTTTTTGTTGTCAAGATGGACTTTTCAGTTTCAATATCGGATTCACAAAAAAGAGAGTTAATATTTTAAGCTCAAGTTTATAAAATCCTGTATTAAAATATACACCTAATATTTCTGTATTTATTACTCAGCTGTAACTACAAGATTTCACTAGAAAAAAAGTCTTACGGTAATGACGTCCGAAATGGCAAAAATTGAGAAACAGACTTCAAGGCTTTTACAATATCATTTATTTAACTTAAAAAATGTGCATACATTAAATTTATGTTCATGTGGAGTTTACAAACTTGATACGTTAAGCGTTTTTCAAGTTACAGTCTAAAAAAAAGGAGAAACTCAGTTTATCCTTGTGCAAAGTGAGGTTGGGACGCCGTAGGATAATGACGTTTCAGTTGTTCTTATATTAAATTAAAGTAAGTAGGAACAGAAATGAAAAATAAGAACTGACCGTTTTGTAGTTATATAACTGAGACTTCAAGTTTGCCTTTAATTTGACAATTACCCATATAACCACCAAAATAACAAGAACAAAGTACAGTAACAGTTCAAGGACGTTTGACGTTCCCATGTGCGACGTTACGTCATTGAAATTTGATTCTCACTTCATTCCTGTTTTGATCCAAAAAAGTTGTACTAAAACGTCGTTCAGCGGCGTCAAAATAAAGTGGCATTATAATGGAGCCACCCGAGACTATATTTTTGGAGGACTGTTTTAGTACCGAAAAGTAGCCTTGAAATGATACTTTTTTTTTACAGTGTGGAAATGTTTGCCGTCAGCAAAGTTAGCATATTATAGGACTGCAACTGCACACGAGTTTTTTGATAAAATCTCTAAAGGTAATGGTAAGTGATGAAGGTCTGCATAGTAATATTTCTTAAGTGTAAAATCTTTTTTCTCAGTCATGTCCTATTCTTTTCTCGAGCGGCGACCTTTCAGTATCACGAAATACAAGCAACTTTCCGAAATTTGAGGTTTTCTAATTTGAGATGCCACTAACCTAAACTTTCGGATATTTTATTTTATTTAGGGAAACCGAAAGGTCGTCAATCGACAAAAGAATGGAACGTGACTGAGAAAATACATTCTACACTTCAGAAATAATACTCTTTCTACATTTATGACTTTTACGTTTAAAATATTTTCTCGAATAAGTCTGCAGTCCCATGACGTCATGCTAAAATACTCAATTTAAACCAACGAGGACGCTCTTCGAGCCTATTTTTTTTTTTTTTTTGATTGGTCAGCCACTGATGCGGAGGAGAGTTCATAGGGACCGTGGTGGGAGTTGACGGAACTGCGCAATTTAAAATAGCCGTGCACGGGGGACTTGAAATAGGGGGGTCTTGAATAGGGGGTACTTGAAATAAACGAGACTTCACTGCAGTTTAAACCACGTGTTAATACTTCAAACATGTGTGGAGAGTAAATAAAATATGGAGAACATGGAGAGCGGGTTAAGTGGTTTTTATTCCGATTTTAAACGAAAAATCAATACTTCCGAGTGATTAAGGGCAAGGGTGTCACTCATTCATCAGTGCGTAATCTCAGCATATTCGAACGGAAACGTGGCCAGAATTTCATAATTTGTTGATAAACAAACAAGACTTGCGAGATCTGTAAAACGCATTCATATTGTTTTCTGAATTTTCTAGCGTAAAAAATGTTTTAATTCAGTGAAGTGCCGTCACTTCCTTAGCCTGGCGTGCTCAAAGTAATATGTTGTCAAACTCTTTCTGCATACGCAATCACGTCTCATGCATTCTACTGTTCAAAAATAGTACAGATGCCGTCAGAATTGATGGATTTCATATCAATTTTCATGTTTTTCCAGGTTTTAATTATTAATTTAAATTTTCGTCTCTTGTCTCTCATACTCTTGTGAATATATATGTAGGCAGGAAAAGGACAACAAATAATGAAGTTGACCCTCTCATATGATTGAGGTAACCTTTCCGAGGTAATCAAGCTAAAATTCCTGAGATAATCAGGTTTAAACTCCAGGATCGTCAACTTTACTCTCTGGGATAGTAAAGCTAATCGTCAAATGTTGACACTCACGCGCATATTTTGCTTAATATCACATGTATTCCTACTGGAAATGTTTTATACGGTCCTGACTATTGACTTCCGGAATGCGTTGATTTAGCCGTACATCAAGGTTCCAGTGTACATTGTGAATCAGCACTATTTTTGGCCTCAAATCGGGAAAAACAGATTGATGAAATACAAATGTCCCAGAAAAATAAGATTCTCTCCTCCGAAACATCTTACGAATAGTATATATAATGAAATATCCGGTAAAAATTGCATTAGTTACACTACAGTCACGAGTTTCTGAGTGGTAGAAAGCAAGATGAAAAAATGAGATTCCTGTGTACTCTTTTCTTCGCTTCAGCTGTTATCGTTAATTCTATTGGTAGATATGCAACAATCATATTATGATTCATGATTTTTTTATTAAAATATCTACTATTACATTATTTGTTCGAAATTTATTTTTTTTTAAATTTGAAAATTCATGTTATCGGTTTGATAATTCAACTGTTTTACTGAAACTTCTTCTTTTGGCTTGAGAGTTCAATAATTTGAATAAACTTTTTTTTCTCGACCAAATCATTTTTATTTGCTAAAAATTCGACTATTTTGTTGAAAATTTTATTATTTTCAAGAATCCAACTCTTTCTTTCAAAATTTAAATATTTCGTTAAAATCATGTTTTTTTTCGCGAAGTAATCAATTTTTTTTGAAAATTCAACTTTAACTTAACTTTTTTACATGTGCTTTTAGGGTTTTAATTAATGTGAACACTGTAATTGAAAAGTATAAATAATATGAAATTTATCGCCTGATGAAATTTAATTAGGAAAGTTCTTTTGAGTCGTTAGGCGAGGTTGGTTGGAACTCTTTTCTTCTTCTTGAAAATAATGCTAATGGACGTGAAATTGTTAAAAATTCATTCGAAAATACTAGTTGAGTGTAAATAATTGGGTTTAAAATTAAAATGATTAGTATTAAAAATGTGCATAAACAAATGGGCATATTAATTTCTTTTTCACAGCTAATTATTTGTTTAGGGTGAAAATCAAACGATGTTTAAAGCTTCATGATATCTCATCCAGAATCGTTGTAAAGATTTAATATTTATAATTTCTATAAACAAATTATGTAAATTTTCAACAAATTAGTTTTTCAACCAAATTTTCAACAAATTAGTTCAATTTTCAACAAAGGAAATTCGTAATTAAAATGATGAACCTACAACCAAAAAAATGAACTGTTAACTAAGTAGTGGAATTTTCAACCAAAAAGATAAATATTCTACGCAAAAAGACAAATTTTCAATAAAACACATAAGTCTAAGAAAAGATCAGTTTTCAACCAAACATGGAATAGTTAAAAATATTTTTGAAAACTTTTACCAAAAAAGAACGAATTTTTATAAAGTAGTTAAATTTTCAACATAATAAATAAATTTTTAACCAGAAATAGAACGGCTAAATTTTCAGTAGAAAAAAAAAATAATTTTTAAACCAATAAGATTACACTTTTATCAAAGAAGCTAAATTTTCTACAAAAAAAGTACTAGTTGAATTTCAGTTAAGGAAAGAAATTTTTAACTAAAATGATGAATCTTCAAGCAAAAAAATGAATTTTTAACCCAAAAGATTGTTTTTCTGGCAGAAAAGGAAAATTTTCAACAAAATGCACTCACGACAGAAAAATTGTATATATTTCCTTTGACCATTCGAAAATTCATAATCTACCTCAAAGACGAATATCTTTGTAGAAAATGAAATATTTAGTCGTACAATAGACATTTTTGGGAGTCTAAAGTCTGAGATTCGTCGTTAACCTTCACGTGCTAGAAAATGAGAAGTCAAATTCTTTCATGTTCCATATCTAATGGAATCTGACATTGCACCTTTTGAAAAACGAAGGTTAATCACGAATCTAAAAAAAAAAAAATTTTCGACGAAAAAGACGATTTTACAACAAAATAGTTGAATTTTCACGTAAAACAGATAAATTTTCAATTTGAAATAGAATTGAATTTCAACAGAATAAATGAATTTTCAATCAAAGATTTGAATTTTTGCAGGAATTTTCAACCTAACAGTTAAATTCTCAACCAAAAAAATAGGATTTCAATTTTAAATCAAAACTTGACTTCAACCAAAAAAGATGAATTTTTAACAAAATAGTTGAATCCTCGACTAAAATAAATGGCTTTTTAACAAAATTGTTGAAGTTTCAACAAAATAATAATATTAACTTCAACTTCAGTTTATCGAAAACTCCCTTAGTCTGTATTATAATTCCCTGACTTTTCCTGACAAATTAGAATTAGCTGCCTTAAGTTTTTCTTTCAATTTATTTTCTGTGAAGAAGTTTTACGTTTTCTGGAACCCTGAAAAATGTCCGTTAAAGACGATTGCATATGTTTATTTTCCAACCTTTTTAATAGATTTTTCAAAGATTGTTGATAATAATGTGACGACCTTGTAGACATGTGTCAAAATAGTCTCCAATGATAGGTCAGTATCCATAAAAATTCGTCTAATTGTAATTTAAAATTTGTCGATACGTTTCAGCTGCTATGTCAGCCCTCATCAGTCAAAACATTTATTGCTGATTTTATGATGGTAAAAAACATCAAAACAATTCATAAAATTAAAACCTCCACTTAAAAAGTGAAAATAGTAAAAAATATCAAACACTTCAAAATTGTTTAAAATAAAACAAAGCTAGAATTATAAACGAAGGACAGAAACCATTAATGAGTCGTTGACGGATGACGTTGTCAGATCACAATGTCAATTAGCCATCGTCGAGCCTTAAGATGGTCGTACAAGAAGATCCGTTGCATAGCACTGGAGACGTCTCACGGACGTGCCGTCCGCGCACGAACACATAACGCCAACCAATCGCGTGCAACCTGTCGTGCTGCTGCGGTCCGTGGCAGCACGTACTCAAGTGCGTTTCGAATTAGGATAAGTAGCGGTATACTTGTGTACGTCACCGCTCGGACCACAGCAGCACGACAGTTTGCACGCGATTGGTTGGGGTTATGTGTTCGTGAGCGGACGACACGTCCGTGAGACGTCTCCAGCGCACTGCAACGGATTTTCTTGTGCGAACACCTTTACAAGCCCGAGGCGAGTGCCCGGATTTTTTTCCCACGAATTTGTGGAGCCCCGGTGTCTGCAGAATGTTCTATTCGCCCTGTTTGACATTGCTTTATTCTTTTTACGGAGTTTCTCTAGGTGGGTGTTCTACCACTCCGCTCCTTTCCAAGATTAATTTGTACTTGTAGGGCAACTGTTCTGATATGACGTATCAGAGCTTATTTCGTAGCTTGTGGGGAATTCCACGAGCCTATCTTTGAGTTTCTCTTTGTATGAGTTCAAAAGTCTATTCCTGTGACAAGATATATTTGTGATCCGAAAGAACTCCTCACCAAACACTTTTCTGCCCATTTTCATGCTTTTCAGTTCTTCTGAGCATAAGGTGAAATCGAGAATCTCACTCCTGTTTTTAATCCGGAATGTGGGAGTATCGCCACTATTGAGGATCTCCTGCTCAGTACTCGATATGTTTTCAGCTAAACCTCTTGCTTTGCCGTTGATCTTTGTACTCCCTCACCCTGTATGATGGTAGTTTGCGTCACAGCTCAACAGCAGAGGAATCCTATTCTTATGGCAGTGCTGGAGCATATCCTCAAATTCTCTAGAAGGTGGGAGCTTCTCAGAGTCTCCCAGGAAATAAGCCGAGGTGACATACACCTCGGCATTAGGCGATATTTGTCATAAGTTTCATTCAATACTAGGATTTCCGTGAACATATCTGATCTAATATGGAAATGCAGGCATGGATGATCATTATGGCAAGTAGCGTTTAATGCACTGTTGTAGAGAATGCTTCAATCCTTTTTCTGTATAATGAGGGTTCTTGAATTGGGGCAATGCCAGTGTGCACCACTGCCATACTCCTGGTTAGGAGCACCAATGCGCCTTTGCTGTGGTGCATGTTTATCTGCATCATTAAGATTTCCGTCTCAGCCATTGGTAGACTAATTCGGAGCGTCTGAACGCTTCTAATCACCATCCCAACGAAGCGATGTTCGGTCGACCAGATGGTTCACCTGGGTTACCTATATTGAAGTATATTCTGTAAGAATCTGTTTACATAGTGGGGTTCTAGAAACTTAGGCGCCTCACACCTACCGTTGGATCCTTGGGGACACTGGGAATCAGTAAACTCGCTCTGCAGTAGCTTTGGAGACACTCAGTCCCCTGGATTTCCACGTTTAGTCCCTCCTTGAGCCTAAACAATGGTATCTTCACCACCAGCCAATCCCACACCCAGATGTCTGCTGCCTGTACTATGATAGCTAGACGTGATAAAGATGTCTTCAAATCTGGAGGCGCTCTCCTCTCGAGGTTATGCGTCAATCTCGTTGAAGATTTCTTTTCTGAGCAAGTCCAACTCCCTAGGTGTTAGACGAGCTCCAGGATTACTTGATGTGACAACAACTGTCATCAGGACGTTGTTAACCAATTGTGCGAAAGTGAGACTTCGTTGTCCTAGAATCCTCGTGAGAAGCCTTGGCTGCGGTATGAGATAGGCTAGGCGGTAGGTAGTTTTGTTTGACAATAATTATTATCATGTAATATATAAGTCATAAATGTTTGTAAATTTACGAGGCTGACCTAATAAAAATTAAGCCAACTGATTAATTTAGAAGTTTTCTTTTTTTGGAAGCCGACAATCCTTTAAGGTGGAGGTGAGAAGCTCATCCTGCATTCCTCCACGCTTAGATCTTCTCACACCTGAGCTTGATGGTTGAGGTTCGACCTCCATCAGATCAACTCTACTATCCCGTACCTTGTCATCATTATCGGTGGAAGGCTCGTCCTGTCTTCGTCTACGCTTAGATGCTCTCACACCTGAGCTTGATGGTTCAGGTTCGACCTGCATCAGGTCCCCTCTACTATCCCGCTCCTTTTCATCATTATCGGTGGAAGGCTCGTCCTGCATTCGTTCACGCTTAGATGCTCTCACAGCTGAGCTTTATTGTTGAGGTTCTATCTACATCAGGTGAACTCTAATATCCCGTTCGTTGTCCTCATTATCGGCGGAAGGCTTGTCCTGCCTTCATCTACGCTTAGATGCTCTCACACCTGAGCTTCATTGTTGAGGTTTGACCTCCATCAGATCAACTCTACTATCCCGTACCTTGTCATCATTATCGGTGGAAGGCTCGTCCTGAATTCTTCTACGCTTAGATTCTCTCACGCCTGAGCTTGATTGTTGAGGTTCGATCTACATCAGGTGAACTCTAATATCCCGTTCGTCACACGTATACTTCTGAGGTATTTTGGTGCGGATTGGACAACGAATTGGTGGGTAAAGTATTAACAAACAGACAAAAAACTCTAGAACTCTTAAAATTTGGACAGTTAATAAATAATGCCCCATGTTTGATTTATTTCGTGAAACAGAAACTTTATAGAAAGTATTATGATTGTGGTTGAACGGCGTAAACAAGATCACCTTACTCTCAATCCTCTCCTTTGCATAATGTGCAAATCAAATAAATAAAAGATTTATCTACATTAGACTGTTTGCCCCATGTTTCAGTTTGCCAAGGCTGGGATGGTGTCACGATCAAGGAAGCTAAAGAGGCAGATTTGAAGAGTCTTCGAACGGACAAAGATTGCAAGCATGAAGCCCAAACTCCTATGACTCTGCTATTTGTCAATCAACGCTTATTTGCATGGATGGACCACGATCGTATAGCTCATGCGTTATATAAGTTACCTGGAATATTCACTCTAAGAAAAACTTGCAGCCGGATTGGACAAGAATTAGCTGATCGTTTGTTAGGGCGTGTAGTTCCAGAGGACCTTCCAGGAGAGTTGAGATCTTCGCGCTCCTCAGTCTACCCAGGCGAAGCGTACTCCAGGCAAAACTACCAGCGCTCCCCAGGCAACTATGGACGCCACTCGCCCGTCTCGTACCGCCCGACCAGATGTTGCGGATTTTAGTCAAGTGACATCTTTGCTGGTTTTTCGAAATATATCATTTGGCGGATACCATGGGCGAAACAGATGATAAGAAAGGAAGTAGAGGCAAAGCTGAAGCAGTGTACGAAAATATTACAAAAAAATAAAACATGACATTAAAAACTTAATTTATTGTGTTTCTCAATGTAATAGTATTAATCAATTATAATATAAGTCGGGTATCTATTATATCTCGTACTTCATTCCGACCTTAGATGAAAATCGATATTTTAATTGTAATGAGGAAAATATATTATTCATTAAAATGATCTAAAAATACGGAAAAAAACTACTTTTATTTTTGCCCTTTTAATTCAAACACGAGTAAGACCCCCATGAAGTTGGCCCCCCGAAGTTCACATTTTTCAAATTTTATTTTTACATACGTTTGTACGTCGTTTGTACTGTTTGTACATTCAACCTTTTCGTTTGTACCCTCTTGGTTACCAAATAACGGGCAAAATTTATTCCGGGGGGCTAACTTCACGCATCCCCCCGAAATTAAAATTTCTCCAATTTTCTTTTTGCATACGTTTGTACGTCGTTTGTACTGTTTGTACATTTCATACTTTCGTTTGTACCCTCTTGGTTGCCCAGATACAGGCCAATCAAAATTTCGAGACTGCCCCCCGAAATTTTAATTTTTTAAATTTTCTTTTTGCATACGTTTGTAAGTCGTTTGTACTGTTTGTACATTTCATACTTTCGTTTGTACCCTCTTGGTTGCCCAGATACAGGCTAATCAAAATTTCGAGACTGCCCCCCGAAATTTGAATTTTTCAAATTTTCCTTTTGAATACGTTTGTACGTCGTTTGTACCGTTTGTACATTTCGTATTGTCGTTTGTACCCTCTTGGTTGCCCAGATAGAGAAAAATCAAAATTCCGCATCTGCCCCCCGAATTTCGAATTTTTCAAATTTTCCTTTTACATAGGTTTGTACGTCGTTTGTACTGTTTGTACATTTCATATTGTCGTTTGTACCCTCTTGGTTGCCCAGATAGAGACAAATCAAAATTCCGCATCTGCCCCCCGAAATTTGAATTTTTCAAATTTTTCTTTGGCATACGTTTGTACTTCGTTTGTACTGTTTGTACATTTCGCATTGTCGTTTGTACCCTCTTGGTTGCCCAGGTAGAGAAAAATCAAAATTCCGTATCTGCCCCCCGAAATTTGAATTTTTCAAATTTTCCTTTTGCATACGTTTGTACGTCGTTTGTACTGTTTGTACATTTCATATTGTCGTTTGTACCCTCTTGGTTGCCCAGATAGAGAAAAATCAAAATTCCGTATCTGCCCCCCGAAATTGGAATTTT
Source organism: Andricus quercusramuli (assembly GCA_932178445.1). NCBI lineage: Eukaryota > Metazoa > Arthropoda > Insecta > Hymenoptera > Cynipidae > Andricus > Andricus quercusramuli. Next base: position 13,951 of record CAKNXH010061859.1, on the reverse strand, counting down.
TCAAATTTTTCGTTGGCATACGTTTGTACGTCGTTTGTACTGTTTGTACATTTCCTATTGTCGTTTGTACCCTCTCGGTTGCCCAGATAGAGAAAAATCAAAATTCCGTGTCTGCCCCCCGAATTTCGAATTTTGCGAATTTTCCTTTTGCATAGGTTTTTACGTCGTTTGTACCGTTTGTACATTTCATATTGTCATTTGTACCCTCTTGGTTGCCCGGGTAGAGACAAATCAAAATCCTGCATCTGCCCTCCGAATTCGAATTTCCGGGGGCAGATACGGAATTAAGATTTTTCTCTACCTGGGCAAACAAGAGGGCACAAACGACAATATGAAATGTACAAACGGTACGAACGACGTACAAAACCTATGCAAAAGGAAAATTTGAAAAATTCAAATTTCGGGGGGCAGATACGGAATTTTGATTTTTCTCTATCTGGGCAACCAAGAGGATACAAACGACAATATGGAATGTACAAACAGTACAAACGACGTACAAACCGATGCAAAAGGAAAATTTGAAAAATTCAAATTTCGGGGGGCAGATACG
>CAKNXH010061859.1:0-13391 GCA_932178445.1 Andricus quercusramuli | reverse complement strand
GGGGGCAGATACGGAATTTTGATTTTTCTCTATCTGGGCAACCAAGAGGGTACAAACGACAATATGAATTGTACAAACAGTACAAACGACGTACAAACGTATGCAAAAAGAAAATTTGAGAAATTTTAATTTCGGGGGGATGCGTGAAGTAAGCCCCCCGAAATAAATTTTGCCCGTTATTTGGTAACCAAGAGGGTACAAACGAAAAGGTTGAATGTACAAACAGTACAAACGACGTACAAACGTATGCAAAAATAAAATTTGAAAAATGTGAACTTCAGGGGGCCAACTTCATGGGGGTAATTGTTACCAAGAATTTGAGATAAATTTTTGAATCTGTTAGAAACTGAGGCAGGGTTGCTACAAAATCCCAATTTCAAAATTCTCAGACTTTCCTCAGACCAATTTTTTATTTTCCCTGATCATTCTATATTTTTCCTTTAGGTATAAAATAGAAGAATTCAATTCTAAGTTAAAACAATTCATTTTCAACTGAGAAAAAACTAAAAAAATGTTTTAATTTTCAATAATAAAAAAATAAAAAAATTGAATCAAGACAAAAAATAAAAATTTTCATCAAATTGGTTGAATCCTCAACCAAAATGAATTATTTTCAAAACAAAAAGAGGAATTTTCAACAAAAATTTTTTAACCGAAAAAGATTTTTTAGCCAATAGAGAAAAATAAATCTCATCCAAAAAGTTTCAAGCCAAAAAGGTGAGTTTTCGACAAAATGAATTAATTTCATTTAGGTTGAAAAAATTAAATTTTTTAGCTAATAAAAAAAACGAATTTTCAACCAAATAGTTTCATTTTCTAACAAAAAATTAATTTTTAACTCAAATAATGTATCTTCAGCCAAAAAAATTAATTAAAAAAAATGTCTACGAAATAGTTGAATTTTCAAACAAATAGTGCAATTTGAAACCCTAAATATTACTTTTCTCATCTCTGACGTCACTTTTTAGTCCCCAGGGAGAAAAAAGACTTTTTACTCCCTAGGGACTGGAAGGTGACGTCAAATGTGAATAAAATATCACATGCATTAAAGGGCAGAGGCACTTTTCCTCCCCCTCCGTGCATAATATACTATTTCTACCAAAAAAGGCAAATTTTCAACAAAATACGTGTATTTCAAAATAAAAAAGATACATTTTTGAACAAAATACATGATTTTTAAAACCAATTATTTGAATTTTTACAGGAATTTTAAACCAAACAGTTCAAAGGTGAACTGTAGAAAAAAAATCTTAGAACGAAACATAAAATAGTCCAATTTTCAGTTAAAAACATTAGTTCTCAATCAAAAAAAAATTATTGAAAAAATATTTAAATTTTGAAAAGAAGTTTTTTCAACTAAAATGATGAATCATCAAGCAAAAAAGGAATTTGGAATAAAACAGTTCTGCTTGCAAGTAATATGAATTCTCAACAAAAAATGTAGAAGTTGATACTTTAATCGGAAAATATTTTTATTATTAACCAAAAACACTTGAATTCAACCGAAAAAAAATGAATTTCCAACCAAACGGTTCTTATATCCAACAAAAAGGATGCAATTTCAACCAAAATAGATGAATTTTCAATTTTAACTTAAAGTTTAGATACAATTACAATCACAATGTAAAATTTCGTAAAGTCAGGTTATTTTCACATTTTCATAATTTCTTATTGAAAAAGTATTAGAATCGTGCTAAGCTTTATCCGTGGCCAGGAAAATTTGTTGAAAGTCAGGAGTTAACTGAAAATTGAAATTGAATTGGAATTTAACATGATGGACGAGAAAAAAAGAGTTGACTGAAAATCAAATGTGACGAATTTCTGCAAGGTGTCATACGTAGGATTGTGCATGATTTTTATGATTTTTGGTACAGTTTACAAAGATAAGTAACATCATAAGGATAACAATACACAAAAAAAATGTTCATCGGAATCATATATTCACAAAAATGACGAAAAATGTTATATTATACCTACATTTGCCAAAAAAATATGAGCCGTTTCTATACAAGATTCATAAAAATCCGTCCACTGGGGCTCAGCAAGAATAGCAAAGGGTAATAGCAAAGCCTCGAGGAATATCGAGGGTGCGAGTTCTCATGCTCCGAAGCTACGATGTGATCACCGTGTCAAGTGCTGAATAGTACCAGGGTTAACAAATCCTTGAACATTCCGGGCCGCCCCCCCCCCCCTCAGGTCGAATCCCATAGTATGCAGACCCACCCCCTGCAAGCGGGCCTCTGCAGGGGGTGTTCCTGATTTCCCTAGCTTCTCGCGGGACAATTAATGAAACACGAAAAACAAAAAAAAACAATGAGGGGCCCGTTCCGGGCTCCTCTTCTAACCCACCGCTAGTGGTGGAAGTCTCCTCAGGGGGCGGTCTACCACGAGCGCGGCGAACATCTGGATTCACTGGTTGAGACGGGAATCCCCTTATGCAGATTAATCTGCACCACAGCGAAGGCGCCTCGGCGGTTAAAGCCAGGCGCTTGTCAGTGGTGCAGGCAGGAATTGCCCCAATTCAAGAACCCTGGTTATACAGGCAAAAGGTAAGTCTTGTCAGGATGTGGATCCATATATAATGGGCCACGAAGAAAAGCGCCAAGGCCATGCATAGTCGCCAAGGGTATGGATGCGTTCTTGGTGCCCAAGTTCTGCTCCAAAGATCTCATCGTTATCAAGGTGAGACTCAGGGGCAGTGGTGGAGAAATGCTAGAGGTGTTTATTGCCTTGGTGTATTTCCCTGGCGATGCCGAGGGACCTCCGCCTCCCAGAGAGGTGGAGGCTCTATTACGGCACTGTCGAGAGAACAAGATTCCTCTGCTGTTGGCCTGTGATGCAAACTCTCACCACACGGTGTAGGGAAGCACAAATATCAGTGATGGAGGGAAAGATTTAATTGAATACATAGCAGGCACAGAGTTTGCGATTCTGAATAGGGGTGATAATCTCACATTCCAGACTAAAAACAGGTGTAAGATTCTAGATTTGACTCATACAAAGAGGAAGTCAAAGGGATGCTCGCGGAATTCCCCAAAAGCTATGGTTCCATTGATGAGTTGGAGCACGCTGCGGATTCCCTGCGAAGGGCTCTGACAACATCATATGAGAACAATTGCCCTACAAGAACAATTAAGTCTAGGAAGGGAGCAGAATGGTGGAATACCCACCTGGAGAGACCCCGTGAAAAGACCAGAAAGTTGTTCAATACGGCAAACAGAACTAAATTGCCTTCAGACTGGAACATTCATGAGACGGCCCAGCATGAATACAATAAAAGTATAAGAAAGTATAAACAGGAGGATTGGAGGGGCTTCTGCGAGGAATCGAAAGACATTCCGGAAACAGCGAGGCTCCACAAGATCCTGGCAAAGAATCCGGAAGCTCGATTTGTGCTCATAATGCTCGATGATGGTGATTTTGCAGAAGACGAAGAAGAAACGCTGAATCACCTAATGGAAGTTCACTTCCCGTGTTTTCAGCGAATCCAAACAAGAGGTGGAGATGGCTGACTGGAAATTCGTCGTTAAGGTCATTGATTACAAAAAGGTGGAATGGGCCGCAGGGTCCTCCTGTTCGTTTAAATCACCAGGGGCGGATGGCATTTATCCAGCGCTTTTACAAAAAGGCATGGATGTAGTCGTCTTTCCTCTGGTGAAATTATTCAGGGCAATTATAGCCCTTAAACACGTGCCATAGACATGGAAGGATGGTAGAGTGGCCTTTATACCCAAACCTGGGAGGTTACCCTGCTGCAAAAGATTTCCGACCAATCAGCATAACGTCTACCATACTGGAGACGTTAGAGAAGCTGGTCGAGAGATACATTAGGGATGAGGTGCTCCTGGCCTCCCCGCTGCATAGAGTGCAGCATGCTTTCCAAGCAGACTGCTCAGTAGATTTTGCGCTTTATGCTTACGTGGCAAAATTGAGGCAGCAGTTGGAACAAAATGGATATGCTGTGGACGCTCTCTTGAATATAGAGGGGACTTTCAGCAATACACCTCCAGAATTCATTTGTCGAGAGGCTTTGAGATGTGGCGTGCCGGACCAGCTAGTATGCTAGATAAGAAGCATGCTACGCCAGAGAAGATTCAAAACCAGATGAGTAAAGGCCTAGTAAGGGGGATGGCTCCACGGGGTTGCCCACAGAGGGGTGTCCTGTGGTGCATTATGGCGGACGGCCTTCTTTGAAGGCTAAAGAAAGAGGGTAATAATACTCAGGGATATGCGGAAGAGTTTTTAATCCTAGTTAGGGGGGCTCATCTGGAAACGTTAATGGGTCTTATAAGGTCGGCGCTGCGCATCGTAGAGCTTTGGTGCGATAGCTCAGGGCTCTCGGTAAATCCGGAAAAGACCAACCTGGTCATTTTCACGAGAAATTATAATGTTCCGAAAGTTGATGCTCCTGTATTTTATGGTAGGGAGCTGACGTTTTCAGATTCAGCTAGATATCTGGAAGTAATCCTTGATAGCAAGCTGAACTGGGGAAAGCACCTGGAGACCCAATGCAGGAAATTTCTCATGAACTTTTGGACGTGCAGGAGAGCCTTTTGGTTGACGTGGGGTCTAGGGCCTAAAATGCTTACATGGCTCTACTCTGCTGTCCTAAAACCAAGGCTCCTACATACAACCGTGGTCTGGTGGTCACGGGTGGAACTTAAAACAATGCGGGACAGGCTGCGAAGATTACAAACGCTAGCATTCAGGGGTCTGACTGGAGCAATGAGGACTGCACCGACAGAGACGATAGAATTCATGCTCTTTGGGGAACCCTTAAATTTTGCGAGAACCGCTAGAGCGGCACACGATGGGCTGCCTGGCAAGAGAAAATAGATGGACTCGCGGTACTAGACACACCAGGCTCCCGAGTGATATCAGTGTACTGCCGATTTTACAGATGAGGCAAGATAAAATAACTAAACGCTTCAACTTTTCCAAAGCTTTCCGCTTCTGCATCTCAAGCAGGGATCTGTGGAAAGCAAAAAAAAGACCGCTCTCTCAAGGGGAAATCTGGTATACAGACGGCTCCAGGGGAGAGAGGCGGTCAGGAGCAGGAATTTATGACAGCAAAAGAGGGAAAGGGATAGAGATCACACTTGGGCGACAAGCTACAGTCTTTCAAGTGAAGCTCCTGGCCGTCCTTCACTGTGCTGAAACACTGATAGATGAAAATCTGTTCACGTCTGTTATTTAGTACATGGTACCTGCTTTCTGTCACCATTGAATTTGATGACGAATCAATTATAATTCTTTTTTTTTTATTATGAAAAAAGTTGTATTTGTTCCCAAAATGCGTTCTCTGCGTCTGAAAATAAATGAAAGAGGTTTGGGAATAGTGGTCCCAAGTCGGCACAGTAAGAGTTTTTGTCAAAAACTACAATTCTATGTCATTCGGAGCAGTGTGGAGTGATTTTTGCGGTCGCAATGCAGCAAGAAGTGAAGAAATCCATTTTTGCTATTCGTCAAAAGGGTGTTCCTAAGCCGGCACAAAAGCAACAAAAAGAAGGTGCCGAATCAGTACCACCTTTTTGGTGCCGACTCAGGACCACTACGAATGTTTACAAATTCCATGCTATTACGCACACGAAACAAATCTGAACGAAAAATCGACTTTATCAGGCTATCGAGCGAAAACTAAAGTGACAATTGCCAGCGTAAATTATGTCCATGTCTACCAACCTGTCATACGAAAAAATGGCTGAGCCGATAAGTTCGCCATTTTTGAGGAACGCGAGGGTGCCGACTTGGTCCACAGTGCCAACTTAGGACCGCTCTCCCCTAGATAGTCCTAAATACATGAGTGAATATTTTTACCAAGCAATTAGTTGTTTTTCATTATTGAATTAGGAAATATCTTGACTAATTGAATTGATAATTTTTTGCTAATCTTTAGTGGCCCAATATTCGCTAATCAAATTTGTAAGATTTCCCTAGTAATCACTTAAGTTTTAACAATTTTGATTTAGAGAGACAATGATGTATTTTCTGCTTAAGGAAAAAAAGCTATACAATAATTTTCAATTGAAAAAGTCAAATTTGCAACTACAAAAGATAATTTAAAAAAAATGTAATAACTGAATTTTTAGTCAAAAAGTGAATATTCAACCAAAGAGATGAATTTTTCACTAGAATTATGGAATATCTAACTGGAATAATAGTAACACCTTCAGTTAAAAAAATAATAATAATTTTAAACTAAATAACATCCAATGAACAAAAAAGTTTTCAATCTAACAGCTCATTTTTCAACCAGAGAAATTAATTATTAATGAAAGCGATAAATCTTCAACAAAAAAGTTAGTTCTCAAAAAAAGAATTTAACACTCAACCAAATAATTTTATTTCAAACTTAGAGGTAAATTTTCAACTGGAATGATAAATATTTAACTGGAATACTTGAATTTTCAACCGAAAAGAAGAATTTTCTAGCAAGAAGATTAAACTTCAAAGAAACAAATAATTTTCTTTTAAAAAATGGATTTTTCAAGAAAACACGTGAATTTTTAACGAAATAGTGAAATTTTCAATTGAAAAAGACAAAATTTCTCTTAAATTGTTCAATTTTGATCTAGAAAAGGTAAATTCTCAACTAAAAATGGAAAAGTTAAATAACACTTTTCGACGAAAGACACTAACATAACAAAAAATGTGTTCAAAATTGTAAAGCTTTTGCAAAATTGAACTATTTTTGTTTAAAATAACCGATTTAAGTTTGAAAATATGATTATTATTCTGGGTTGAGACCGTTAGAGTCTCTGAAGCTTAAGTGATCCCGTTGCTCCAAGGGATGGGGCGATGTAAAAAGCGCGTGCGCGGCAAATTGTTTGTTGTGGTTGTGGCTGTCAAAAAGTACACGTGAATCGAAAAATATACTCGGAATTGGTTGAAATTTTCTAATTTAAATTACTTTCTTCCAACTCATCAACTCAATATCACGGGATTAAGATTTTATTTTTTGTTTGAACACAAAATTGCACTTTTTATTGTTATCCGTAACCGAGCCTCTTCCAATTTCAGGTTCCTGTCACTTTTAAATTGTAAACTTCGACATTCTATTTCTCGGATAAATTCTAGATAATTTTTTTTAATCATACTTTTTTGGTCTCAATTCAGAAACACTTCAGTTCGGGAGTGAACTTTTGTTTTATCTCTAAATGGTGCTTTTGATTTTACAGAATATTATTTCAGTCTCCTGAAAAATCCGAGTTTGTTGGTTATGTAGCTCTGTACTGCAGTCCTTCAAATAAAGACAAAATTAAGTGAATGAGAAACTTAAAATGGGAAATACAATGATAATTATCTTTAATCTCCTATTTTTCTTTTCTTATTTGCTTCATTTTGTCTTTATTATTCATTTTTTGTTGAATTATTTTAGTATTCAACACATGTGAGGAAGAGGTATATACATATATAAAAACCAACACATGCACGCGTCTGTAGTTCTCTGGCTCATCACAAATGGCGCTGAATATCGCCATTTATTTCCCACAGAGTTGACCGAGCCGCTGCCGCCTTTCTGCGCTCACTGCTGACGTCACCTTACGCAGTACCTCCTTTCGTCATGGTAAGGCTATCTTCTCTATCTCTTAATCTCAGGTCTAATTGATAGTTATCATAATTTTAAGATGGTTGCCTACTGAATGAATAAACGTCGTCTGCGAGAGTGTTTTAAATCTATCAATGAAAGAGTCTCGCTCTATGCTAGCCGCGTATAATATAATCGTTGAAATCATTGTTCAAATTGGATGCTTCGTAAAATAATTAAAGTACTTGTAAAATCTTTTAAATCTATCCGAAATCTTTGTGAAATATTTGAATGGTCTGTAAAATTGCTGAAATCTTCGTGAAATCATTGGTAATATTTACGAAATATTTGAAATATTCGCAATATTTGTGATATAATTGAAATCTTTGTGAAATCTTCGAAAAGTCATTGAAATATTTGTGAAATCTGTGTAAAGTCCATCCGAAATTTTTGCCAAATATACAAAATCTTTGGGAAATCATTAAATTCTTTGTAAAATCTTTTAAGTCTATCCGAAATCTCTGTGCAATCTTTGTGAAATCTTCGGCAATATGAAATTAATACCTGTATTTATTATTTTCTATTCATTGTATATTTGTTGCTAATTATTCATGTCAAATTTTTATATAGTATAGTAAGTTAGTTTTAATGCAGGCCGGGGGGGGGGGGGGGGCTTGTGGTCCCAAATCCTGGCGGTCAAGCTATAAAGCCTATTGTGCCACACCCGTGTTTATTCTCAAGGCAGTACTCCGAATCCGGCCATCCTTCGCCGAGTGTTTTTTAGATCTAGGTGGGTTCTCGTTATTATCAACGTTCTGAGATTATACCTCTCAGGTGCCAGGCACACCTATCGCACAGTAAAGGACAGTAAAGGACGATACCAGCTTTTTCTGAGGGGACCTACAGTTTATGGTGGGTTCCGAACCACCGAAGCCCCGGTAGAAGTACATAGAAAAATTTCCACTGGTACCCGACTCAGGGATCGAACCCCAGACCTCCTGCATGGAAGTCCGACGCGCTATCGTCTGAGCCACCGAGGCTTCTTATATAGTATAATATTATTATATTTTGTTGGCTTACTCGTAGTTGAATCAAAAGTGCAAGAAATAAAAGCAGATGTTTTTCATATATTCAGATCATTTGATTGAATAATATATTTTCCTCATGACAATCAACGCATAGTTTTTCATCTGAAGTAGGATTAAGATATGGAATATAATAGATAATTGACTGTATTATAATTGACTGATACTATTACGTTGAGAAATACAATCAATGGACTTTTTGACGCACTTTGCATTTTTTTAAATGTTTTCGTATCTCTACTTCCGTTTTATTATTCGAATCATCCATGGTATCCGCCAAATGATATGATTTCGAAGAATAAGCAAAGATGTCACTTAATCACTCTCCTCGTCATCCGCATCAGCTGCCGGGTTTCGCTGTCTTTTCGAGGGCTCGGGAGGAGTGCTTGGAGAGGGCGGGCGGTTAATTGTTTGGCTCCACGGGACTGCCCGCCTGCTCATCTCGGCCCTTGGCATTATAAGGCCTATCAAATGTCTTCCTAAATCTCCACCAACCTTGATGCATTGATCTGTCCCTTGAACTCTCCTCATGTGATACAATGCATGAACCACATCATTCTTATCAAGCCATCCAAATAAACGATTATTTGTGAATAGAAAAGTCGAAGGAAATGGGGGATCATTTAGGCAATTTTCATCCGTTTTTAAATGAAGAAACTCTATTAGATTTCTTGTGGTCGGCCTTGTGAAGACATCTCTCCACATGGCGAAAACTGAAACATAGGGATAAAGATTCTAATGTAGATAAATCTTGTATTTATTTAATATGCATATTATCCAAAGAAGAATTGTCAATAAGGTGATTTTGTTCACACCATTCAACCACAATCACAAAATTTTCTGCAAAGCTTCCGTTTCAGGGAATAAATCAAACATGCGGCATTATTTCTTAACTCGCCCATTTTTTAAAGTTGAATTTTTTATGGTAGAAAGCCGGGCACCCCGGGTGTTTCGGCGACGTATTTATACTTGGAAGTCGATTATTTTTGCAAAAAAATCCTAAATAAATTATAATTTAGAATTGATCTAAAAAACGTCGATTTGGAGGCCCTAAGCAAAATTTTAATTTGTATCCCACTAAGAAGCAAAAATGTACCGTGGTGGATACCCGGGTACTCGGGAACCCAATAAGAAAATCCACGTATTTTTGATTGAAGGTTCATCCTCTTCGGATGAATATTTTTTTTTTTAATTTTTTATTTTTATTATATGATATTTATTATTATTTGGTTTAAAATTCAATTTTTCTGTTAAAAATACAACACTTTCGTCAACATTTTTTTTTTCTTCATTAAAAAATGGTTTTTGGTTGAAAATTCAACTATTTTCTTGAAAATTTATTATTTGTTGGTTAAAAAATGCGTCGTTTCTCGTACAAACTTCATCTTTTTGTTGGAAGGGCAACTGTTTGGTTAAAAATTAATCTGTTTCGGTTGAAAATTAACTTTTTTGTAGAAAATTCAAATTTTCGAGTGGAAAATTAACAAATTTAGTAGAAAATTAAAATATTTGATCAAAAGATGTACCACTTTATTGAAAAATTAATTTTTTTTTATGAAGATTCATCGTTTAAGTTAAAAATTCACTAATTTTTGCAAAATTCTCCTTCTTTGTTAAGAATTATTTCTCTAACTGTAAATTCGACTATTTCATTCTTGATTGTATCTTTTTCAAAAATTTTCTGAAAATTACAAAAATTGCTTCAAAATTTTCCAAAATCTGTTATAAAGAATTTAGAAATCTATTGTGGCCTTTTAAAATCTGTTGTCATCTTTTCAAATGTTTTTAAATATTCTCTGAAAATTACTTTTTCAAAACAAAACATCAGTTCAATTTTTCCCATGAATTCTACGAACATTTTTTTTAGTGAATCCTTTCAAAATCCTCAAGAAGCTTCACATTTTTTCTCCAAGTATTCAAAAGTGTAAATCTTTTAAAACTTTTGAAATATTTCCAACTTTCAAAATTAATCTTGAATATTTTTAAAATTTCGAAATGTCTTAAAAATATTCGCATTTTTATAAACCTTTGGAATTTTGCTAAACGGAAGATTTTGCCTAGAAATCTTTCCCATTCTTTTTCGAAATTTTAGAAAATAATTGAAATCTTTTGAAATCTTTGTCAATTTTCTCTTAAAAATTATTTTAAAACTTCACAGTTCACATTTTCCTAGGAATTTTAAGACTTTTTTTTATTGTCTTGAAACCTTTGGCAGGAAAAAATTAAAACTTTATCCAATCAGAAAAAAAATAGCTCAATCCCCAACAAAAAAAAAATTATTTTTTACTATTTATATTCTTAACCAAAAAAGATTAAGTTTTTTTACTAAAGAGACAAACTTTTTGCAAACCTATTTAATTTTTTAACATGAAGATATGAATTTTTAATGAAATATATGAATTTTCCACGAAAAAAAAAATTTAACGAATTGTGACATTTTCAACCAAAGAGATGAATTTTTTATTAAAATAATGAATTTTTAGCGAAAAAAGTGACTCTTGATGAAAAATTTCAGTCATGAGAGAAGAAAAATCACATAAATTATTATTTTTGGGGGATAAATAATTCAAAATACAAAATAAAAATCTCTAACAAATATTCATTTTTCAAGTTCATTTCTTTGTTTTTTTTTAAAGTTAAATAAATATAGAAATTTTCTAAGATTCTTGAGATAATTAAAAAAATTTTTGAAGCTTCCAGGTATTTCGAAAAAGTATAGTTTTTTATTTATCAGGATTTTGAAAATTTTTAGGAAAAATTTAAATCAGTCTCAATGATATTCAGGATTTTTAGGAGTTTGGAAAAAAAATATCTTTTAAATTGACTTGAAATATTCCTAAAATGTTGAAAAATCATTTTAAAAAATTCGCTTAAGTCTTTCAGATATTTTTGAAATCTATAGGAATATTTTAAAATTATAATAATATTTTGACATAATTCGAAACTTTTTCAAATTCTCTTTAAAAATAGATTTTTCAAAATAAAAAGGAATTGAAAATTTTCCCAGGAATCTCAAGAAATTTTTTTATTTTCTTCAAACCTCTCAAATTTCTTAAAAAGATTCGAATTTCTTGTTGGTAATCTTGAATTTACATTTCGTTTAAACATTTTTGGAATTCTTTCACAACTTAAAATCATTTTTCAACCATTTTCAAAAATCTTAAGCCTTCTAAATATCTTTGAAAGTTTTTCAAATTCTTCCAAATTTTTCTGGAAATTCCGAAAAATTAAAGAACGTTTTTTAATCTTTTTAAATTTGATGAGTCTTGCTAATGAAAAGCTTTTTCAAAGCTTTCGGAAATATTAAAACGTTTTTGGAATCTTTGTCAATTTTCTCTTAAAATTCAATTTTTGTTAAATCTTTAAAAATTTACATTTTGTTTCAAATTTTTGAAATATTTTTAAATTTAAAATTACTTTTACAGCTATTTCTAAAACTTTTAAACCTTCTAAATATCTTTTGAAATTATTCAAATTTTTGCAAAAATTTTCTGATAATTCTTAAAAATTACAAAAATGTCTTTAAAATCTACAGAATCTGTTATGACAATTTTAGAAATCTTTTACAATCTTTAAAATCTTTCGAAATGGTTTTAAGTATTCTTTAAACATGAATTTTATGAAATAAAAAATCGGTTTAAATTTTCCCACGAATTTTAAGAATTTTTTTTATCTTGAAGTCTTTAAAAACCCTTGAGAAGCTTCAAAATTTTTTTTCGAAATATTCAAAAATGTACATTTTCTAAAACCTTTGTAATATTTTCAACTTTTAAATAAATTTCTAATCTTTTTAAAATTTTGAAATTATTTAAACTTACTCACATTTTCTATAAATCTTTGTAATTTTGCTAATTGGCAGATTTTGCTGGAAATCTTATTCCCATTATTTTCCGAAATTTTGGAAAATTAAAATTTTTTGAAATCTCTGTCAATTTCCTCTTAGAACTTATTTTCAAAATAAAAAATCAGCAACTTTAGCGAATCGGAAAGGTGGGTATCCTGACAACAATAGTTCCAAATTGTTTCGAGTAATTTCGACATGTTTCGATAATTAATCGAAAATGGCGTCATGCGCTTTTTAATAAATGGATGAAAAGGGATTCCGTTTTCGATTTTCAAAATTTTCTACGGTAGTACATTTTTCTAGTTTTTCATAGAAAATTGAAATCACTCATAGGAGCGTGGATTTATCAAAAATGCAAGACCATAATATGCGGTCAAGATAGAATTATTCAGCATTAAAATTCATGTCATGTTGAAAGAAAATAATTTTGTATGGAACACATCTATCCTATACATATATACATATACATCTTTTAAAAAAACATACATTATTTTCAATTTTTCCGAATATCTTTATCGGTACCGGTTACCAAAAAATTTACGACTCAGAAGTTAATGCATTCTGAAACTTGTGCCTTGAATTACAAATACAGTAAGTCCATATGTTGGCATCGCATGTGAAAATGCCTACGTGGACATCCATGTAAAAATCTACGTCGTAATGCATTCAAATTGGTTTTATAATAAAATATAAACACAAAAAATTCATAACAATGAATGAGATTCTATTTTCGGTAAACATACAATTACCCAGCACCCTGGAATACGTACAGTGGTAACATATGTTTTAACTTTTCGAAGTACGAAAAGCCAATTTATGAATATAGTCGATATCTGTACGCGTATGACTTATTATTATATATTTAGCATATATATAACATATATATATATATATATATATTTATATATATATATATATAACATATACATAACAC
>CAKNXH010061857.1:18792-44098 GCA_932178445.1 Andricus quercusramuli | reverse complement strand
TTGATGTTGAGAAAAAAGTATTGGATTGGATCAACTTAAACCAGAATTACATAGAAGCAATCCAATCCTTTCTTCCTGAAAGTCAACTCGCTGTTCTCATCATCGGAGGAATTAAGAAAATCTATTTAGCTTAAGAGATACTTAGAAGTCTTGAAAATATTAAAAAATAATTTAAAACCTGCACAATTTTCAGAAAATTCAAAACAAAATGTAGATTTTAAAAATCTCGAGCAAAAAGCTCAGAAGCTTTTCAAGAATTTTGAAAGGTTTTAAGGGATTGCAAAAATTGTCATTAGATTCCTCGGAAAATAATTGATGATTCAAAAAAAAAATTTTAATTAAAATTTCCGAGTCTTGAAGAAAATTAAGGGAGAAGGAAAAAATTTTGGATATGGCCTTTCTCTTATTTTGTTAGGTGCGCACCCTCCTCAGTGCTCTTTACGATCTCATTTCGCCGATAGCGTTCTTTCCACAAAGGCTTTTATAGCCCAAAGGTAATTCAAAGCAAAAGTGCTTCCTCTAATTGACCCACTTTTGTTTAATGGGACGGAGTCAGCAAATTGTTTACTGTTTTCAGTAGGTTTTACATTTTACCTAACACCATTACTTTTATTTCTACACACGTTATAGTACTTTTTAATTGGTGCTCTTCAATTGGTACTCTTTAATTAGTTTTCTTAAATTAGTGTGTTTTACACATTTTTAAAATTATCCAGGCTGTTTAAAGTACAAAAAATAAAAAAATGAATTATATTTACTAATCATCTAGTCAGTCTTTTGGGGCCCTTATCAGGCGCTGTCTAACTCGATATACCAACAAAATTTCTGAATTTTTCATCCAATTTTTTTTGAACATTCTCAAAAAGAAGAAGGTTGTTTCAAACTACCGATAATGGAAAATAAACATACAAAATTTTTTTTTCCTTGTTATCTAGTTAGCCTTTCGGGGCCCTGATCAAGTACTGGATAATTCGACATTCAAAAATAATTTCTAAGTGTCTCATCCACACATTTTTGTGTATATTTCAAAATGTAGCAAGCTATTCGAAGGAACCAAAAATCAGAATGAAAAATTACTTTTTCCTCATTATCTAGTTAGTCTTTTGGGGCCCTAATCGGGTGCTGGCTAACTCGATATACCAAACAAATTTCTGAGTGTTTCATCATAATATTTTGTGTACATTTCCAAAAATAAAAATTGAATTAAATTTCCTAATCATCTAGTCAGTCTTTTGGGGCCCTAATCGGGTGCTGGCTAACTCGAAGTTCAAACAAAATTTTCAAGTCTCTCATCCAAATATTTTTTTTTTAATTTGCAAAGAGATAAGGTGTTAAAAAGTACCAAAAAATTAAGATAAAAAATTAATTGCTTTCCTCATCATCTAGTTAGTCTTATGGGGCCCTAATCGGGTGCTGGCTAACTCGATATACCAAAAAAATTGGTGAGTGTTTCATCCAAATATTGTTTTGTACATTTATAAAAATATCCAAAGTGTATGAATGTATAAGAAATTAACAGCGCCACAGCTGTCAGGGCGGTCTATCCTGGCCCCGAATATTTCCCTGATCATTTATTTTCTGAGAAAAGTTTTCAGTTTTCTAACCCCATAGTTGAAAATTTAATTATTTTGATAAAAAAGCAACAATTTCGTTGAAATGTGATCCTTTTTGTTTAAAAATTCAAATATTCTGTTGAAAATTCATCCTTTTGGGTTGCAAATTGAAATATTTGGTTGAAAATTAACTTTTCTTTTAAAAATTCAACAATTCAGTTGCAATTTTTCTTCTTAAATGAAATGGCAAACTGAGGTATAATAATAATCTGCCAAACTGATTGGTGGAAAAAAAATCAATAGACAGAAGCAATATGTGAGTGGAAAAATAGGATCTTAAATGTGGACAAACTGAAGGGATGAATCAGAAGATTATTATATCATATAATAGTTACTATTATTTTATATTACTTTTTTATTCATTATTTAATTTTTTGTTAATATTTTGTAAAATAAAAATAATTTTAATGTCTATCTAACGTGAAGAGAATTTCATATTCCGTTTCAAACTGAAGAATTTCCATTTAATTGAACCAACTCCAAGTGGAAACAAAATTTTGTAAGTAGTAGTGAAGTGGGGGAAATGAAGGGTGAAGTAGTAGGGGATGTATGGGATTTGAAGGGAATTGAAGGGAGGGGTAGTAGAGGAAGTGGGGAAATTTAGGGGGAAATAAGGGTAGAGAAAGATAGGTATGAGAGGGGAGGGCTCATGAGGGGAGATAAGGGGTGAGAAAGTAGGGGAGGTAAGGTTGGAGAGGGGACATTAGAGGTGAGGGTAGCGAGGGAAAATGCTAGGAGCAGAAGAAGGGGAAGCGAGGGAAAATGAGGGGAGTGGAAGTAGAGAAAGCGAGAGAAAATGAGAGGAGGGGTAGTAGAGAAAGTGGGGGAAGCGATGGGAAATGAGCAGAGGGGTAGTAGAAAGTGGAGGAAAACAGGGTATGTGAGGGCGAATAAGCGGATGAAAAGTATGAATAGAAGGAGTAGCAAGGAGAAATTTGAGGAGAAGAAGTAGTAGGAGCGAGAAAAAATAAGGGGAGGAGCATGGGGACAAGTGGAGAAAATGAGGGGAGCAGGCCTAGGAGAAACTATGAGAAATGAAGGGCATGACATCAAGGGAAGTGAAGGGACACCAGAGGAGGGAAGTAGTGTAGTGCGTGTGAGTAGTGGAAAGAAGTGTAATCAAAGGAAAATCCCGTGAGATTTAATGAGGAAAGAGGAAGTAGGGGAAGTGAAGAGAAACTAAGAAAGGGTAAGTATGAGGAGTGAGCGAAAATGAGAGGAGGCGTAGTAGAAAGTGTAGGAAAGCAGGGTAAGTGAGGGGAAATAAAGATATGAAAAGAATATAAAGTAGGGGTAGCCAGGGGAAATTCTCGAAGCTGAAGTAGTGGAAGCGAGGGAAAATGAGGGGAGGGGTAGTAGAGGAAGTGGGGTAAATGCTGAAAGAAGACCTAGGGAAAGCGATGGAAAATGAAGGGCATGACAGTAAGAGAAGCGAGGGGGAACCAGAGGAGGAACTAGCTGAAATTAGGAGAGGGAAAGTAGAAATAATTGCGGAAGGGAAGTGAAGGAAAATAAAAGAAAGTAAGGGATATGATTGAAAGTAAGTGATAGAAGTGAAAGAGAGGGCTAGTAGTGTATTACGTGTGAGTAGGTGAAGTAAGGGGAAATGAATGGAGGATGCGTAGGGTAAGCTGGGGAAAATGAGGTACGAGGTAATCAGGGAGGGACCTAGGGGAATCGAGGGGAAATGAGGGCGTGGCAGTAGGTTAAGTGAAACAAGGAAAGGGAAGTAAAATAAATTAGGGGAGGGAATATCGAAGAAATAAGAGAGGGCAAATCAGAGCAGGAAAGTGAGGGAAAATAAAGGATATGATAGAAAGTTTGTGAAAGAAGTGAAGGGAGGTTCAGTAGGGTAGTGCGGGTAAATAGGGAAAGGAAAGTTATCGCTGGGAAAGGGAATTCGGAGAATGATATTGTTAGCTGCGGACTTCAGGAGAGGGGAAGAAGCGAAGCAAGAAGAAATAATAAGAGAGAAGGTAGGATAATCAAGGAAAAATGAGGTACAAGTTAATGAGGAGGAAGTAGGGGAAATGAGCAGAGGTCAAGTATCGGGAGTTGGGAAAATGAGAGATTGGGAATAGGGAAAATTAGGGAAGTAAGGCTGGAGGAAATTAATGAGGAGAAATTAGGGAAGGGAAATAAGGGAAAGTAGAAGAGAGGATTGGGAGTGTATGATAAAAGTGAAAGGCGGGCTAGTACGATAGTGGGAGTGAGTGGAGAAAGGACGGCAATGGCTGCTGAATTGTTGTTGGAGAAGGAAATTGTTAGCTGGGGAAGTCAGAAAGGGGGTGAAAGTAGAGCGAGTAGGGTAGTGCGGGTATGTAGGTGAAATAAGGGGAAATGAGAAGAAGGATCGTAGGGTGAGTGTGAGAAAATGAGGTATCAGGTAATGAGGGGTGGGACCTAGGGGAAGCGAGAGAAAATAAGGGCCTGATAGTAAAGAAAGTGAGATGAAACGAGGGAAGGAAGTGAAATAAATTAGGGGAAGGAAGACCCAAAAAATTATGGAGGATAAATTAGGGCAGGAAAGTGCGGCAGAATAGGGAATATGATCGAAAGTTTGTAAGAAAAGTGGAGGGTTTGCTAGTAAGGTAGTGCGGGTGAATAGGGAAAGTGAAGTAATGGCTAGGGAAGGGAAGTAGGAGAATGGGATTATTGGCTACGGGAGTCAGAAGAGGAAAAGCAGGTGAAGTAAGGGAAAATTAGGGGAGGGAAAGTAGGGTAATTGAAGAAAAACGAGGTAAGAGTTAATGAGAGGAGTAGAGTAGGGGAAGTAGGGGAAGATTAGGCTGGAGAAAATTAATAAGGTGAAATTGTTGAAAGGAAATAAGGAAAAGTAGGGAAAAGGATTGAAAGTGAGTGAGAGAAGCGGCGGGAGGGCTTGTACGATAGTGTGGTGAGTAGGGGAAGGAAGGAAAGGGCTAAGGAAGGGTAGTAAAAAGAAATCGTTAGCTGGGGAGGTCAGGAATGGGGAAGAATGTAAAGTAAGGGAAAATGAGAAAGGAGAAATAGAAAAAGTGAGGGAAAATTAGGGTGGGGAATTAGGGAAAATGATGAGAAGTGAGCCAAGCTAGTGGCGGGGGGTGGTTAAGGGAGAGCCAGTAGTTTAGTGAGGGTGAGTAGGTGAAGTGAGCTGAAATGAGAAGAGGAATGTAGCTTAAGTGGGGAATTTTCAAGGTATGAGGTAATGAGGTAAGGGTCCTAGGGAAAGCGACAGAAATCGAGGGCGTCAAGTAGGGAAAGTAAGGGAAACGAGGGAAGGGAAGTGAAATAAATTAGGGGAGTTAAGATGAAATTAGGAAGAGTAAATCAGGGCAGAAAAGAGAAAATGGAATGTTAGATTGAAAGTTTGTGAGACAAGTGGAGGGAGGGCCAGCAGGGTGATGCGGCTGAATAGGGAAAGAAAAGTAATGACTGAGGAAGAGTGATAGGAAAAAGATATTGTCATCTGCGGAAGTCAGGAGAGAAGTGGGTGAAGGAAGGGAAAATAAGGAAAGGAAGAGGAGAGTAAACAAGGGAAAATGAGGTGAGGGACAATGAGGGAAGGGACCTAGGGGAAGCAAGGAAAAATAAGGGGCCTGGAACTGAGGGAAAACGAGGGAAGGAAAGTAAAAGAAATTATGGGTTCATTATAATGCCGAATTATGGAGGATAGATTAGGGCAGGAAAGGGAGGGTACAGTAGGTCAGGAAGTTGAGGGAAAATGGGCGATATGATTGATAGTTTGCGAGCGAAGTGAAGGGACGCCGAATAGAGTAGTGCGAATGAAGAGACTGGGAAAAGTGTTGGCAGGGGAAGGGAAGTAGGAGAAGGAGATTGTTAGTTGCGGAAGTCAACAGAGGGAAATCAGGTGAACTAAGGGGAGTTCGGTAGAGGATAAGAAGAGTAATCGGGATCAAATGAGGGAAAATTAGGTGTAAGTTATCAAAGGGAGAAGGAGTAGCGGAAGTGAGGAGAAATTAGGAGAGGGTAAGTATGGGGAGTGAGGCAAAATTAGAGGAGGGTATCAGGGGAATCTAGGGATGTAAATGAGAGGAAATTAAGCTAGAGGATATTAAGGGGATGAAATTATGGAGGAGTAATTAAGAAAGGGAAATAACAGGAAGTAGGCTGAAATTATTGGAAGTGAGTGAGAGAAGTGGGTGAGAAAAGTGAGTGAGAGAAGTGATTGAGAGAATTGAGTGAGATCAATGAAAGGAGGGCTAGTACGGTAGTGTGGGTGAGTAGCGGAGGGAAAGTAATGTCAGGGGAAGGGTAGTAGGAGAAAGGAATTGTTAGTTGGGAAAGTGAGGAGAAGGGAAGTAGATGAAATAAGGTAATATTAGGATAAGGAAGTAGGGAAAATGATTAGAATTGACGGAAGCTAGTTAAGTAGTGAAGGGGCAGTAATGGCTGAGGAAGGGACTGAGGAAGGGACTCAGAAAGGGACTGGCCAAGAGAGGAAGGTACTGACGAAGAGAGGAAGTGTTAGCTAGGGAAGCGAGGAGGAGGGGAAGTAGAGAAGAAGGAAGTTGTGAGGGATGGGCAAATGGTGAAGTGAGGGGTGGGAAGGGAAAGTGATGGCTGAGGAAGGGACTTAGGAAGGGACTCAGGAAGGGACTCAGGAAAAAAGGAAGTGTTAGCTAGGGAAGCGAGGAGAAGGGGAAGTAGAGGAGGAAGAAGTTGTAAGGGATGGGCGAAGGATGAAGTGAGTGGGGAAGTAAGTTGAGAGGAAGTATGGAAGAGGGAAGTTTGAACACCATAATTGAGGTCTTAATAGGCTACGATTATTTTTATACGATTATAATTTTTTTTAGAGAGAATGAGAATGCAACTACGTACAGGAAAGTTAATATGGACAAAGTGAATGAATTTGAAGATTATTATATACAATAGTTAACAGTGTTGCTGAACCCTAGTGAACCTTTTGAGTAAATGTTAATTAAATAAAAAGATAAAAGAAATGTTAATTAAAGCTGAAAACAACAAACTCGTTCCTCGCGTGCATTCGTCGGCTTTAATTTTCTCACAGCAAAGTGAGAGAAACCGAGGCAAGTATTTTTTCAAGATGAAATAAGAGATGTGGTCTATCTTGTGAGTATGAAGCTGGTGCATGACCCTGAAACAAGTAGCTGGTCAGCGCAAAAACGAGGGTAATTATATCGTTACTGTCATCAAGCCATCAACGCTTCTTTCTGCTTAGTTGGTTGATCCTTTCGTACTTGGATCCTTCAAAGTGGCTCTCAGGTGTCCTATCAGTTATTATAATCAAGTACCAGACAAATATTGATTCAATAAATAATCTAAGCATATCAGTAAATAATTCACAACTGTTCTGAAAACTAATTTCATTCCCAAACATTTCCAGATTAGGAACTAGTCACTCCAGAGGGCCCATATCGTTTGGGCCTCATTTTTGGACACCAACCCAACTACATTCTGTATAAATGAAGCCAATGATTTGATGTGACCCACTGCATCAATTACCCTCGAGGAATTTTAATTTTGAATCAATATTGTTCTTTTCAGGAAAAAATGTAAAACATTCCTCACTTATTTGTAATTGGAATCGTTTGTTTTGTGGCAAAATGTGGCACGTTTTCTGAGGTCGATTAACCTTTCTCAGGTTCGACGTCCACTGAGATCATAATACATATAATACGTGTTTCGTAGACTTATGCATATTTGGTCGATACAGCTTGTTCTTAATGATGTAGTGGATATGGAAGTGGGGTCTCGAGGGAGGAAAGGAAGTTTTTAGCGTTCAGCGTCCCTGGGTTCGTTGACAAATCCGCGTGCTGGCCAAAGACAGGAATGAGTCACTGCCGGTCATTGCATTCCCGGTTCTTCGACCGCACGCGATTTGTCTCACTCCCACTGATAAGGATGCCAGGTGAAATTTATGAAAGTCATTATTTTTATCTAAATTAGCAGACTCTTTAGGATTCAGCTGCTAGCTGCTGCCGAGCTGCTTTTTCATCCAGATTAACTAGCTTCCTGGCTTTCAAATTGCGATACAAAATTACAAAATGAGTACCATATACTATTGTTAATGCTGTAGCTTCCTATTTTCATAGTAGCACCCAAATTTCGGCAATCAGATATAATTGAAGGTTGAGGATATGAATTAAAAATTGATAGGGTTGATGTCAGATTAGCTTTAAACTCTCTGATAAAGACACATCTGGACTTGACACCTAGTTCGGATGTAGAAAATTAGATATCTATTTCCATGATGAAAAACTTCTCCAAGGCTTTTGAAACCTTACTTGCTATCTACATATCCAGCGGTTTCAAATCTGAAGTCAATCAATACCATGAGGGGTTCTTGCGAGGTAAATCCACTGCCACTAATTTATTAATAATGACCCAACTTGGAAGCCTTGGTGATAGGGTTTCAGCTGGGGGTTATGTATCTAGAAATGTCCAAAGCCCTTGACAAATACAATCATGCGATCATAGCTGATGAGTTGGAAAATTTAAACTTTGCTAGAGAAGTAATTTCGCTTGTCAATGACCTGCTGCAAAATAGGAAGCTCATTAGTATGCAGTTGTGCAAAGCTCAAGCTTAGGATCCAAGTCCAATGTTTATAAATGACATAGATAGAATGACATAGACTTGGAATCTAAAGAAATTATTTATGTAGACAATGTGAAAATGATGTTGGAAATAAGAAATGGTAGCAAATACTTTGATCTATAAAAGGATCTTGAAAAGTTCATCCATTAGCTTATGAAAAGCCTATTGTTAGAAATTTTCACATATTAGATCTTTTTATATAGTTTTATTGTTTGGTTGAAAATTTAACAATTTTCTTAAAGAGATATTTTTTTGCACACTTCACTTTTTTGTTGGAAAATCGTCTTTTTGGATTGAAAATTCAACTCTCTCCGTATAATTTTGAACTTTTGTATAAAATTCATATTTTCTTGCTGAGAAGTCAACTGAAATATTTTTTGGATAGAAAATATTTTTTCTGAAAATTTGTCTTTTTAATTTAAAAGTTCATCTTTTTTTAGTGGGAATATCGTTTTTTTAAGAATTTAACTATTTCCTAAAAAATTTACTTTTTGTTCAAAATTTGTATTTTTCTGTGGAAAAGTCTATTAAAATCTTTTTGGATGAAAATTCAACTCTTTTTTGAAAATTCCTTCACTTTGTGGAAATTTGTCTTTTTGGTAGAAAAAATACTACATAGTTTGGTATGAAACTTTATATTTTTGGTTGAAAATGAATTTTTTTTTGATAGAAATTTAATTATGCCTTTTTAAAAATGTTTTTCAAATTAATATTCAAACTATTCTATTCAATAATTTGGATTAAAATTGATATATTTCATTGAAAATTCGTCTTTCTTGGTCGGAAACGGAAATTAATCTTGTTGGTTGAAAACTATTTTTTTTTAAATCAACTATTTGTTTAAAAAATTATCAATAGTGCTAAAAATACAATAATTTTCATTTTTTCTAAAATTCGAAAATTAAAAAATTAAAATAGAAATTAATCAATTTCCAAAAATAATTTTTTCTCAAACTTATTACTATTTCAGTGGACCTCGAACCCGATAGAGGTTAATTGACCTCAGAGAACGTGCGACTTCTCTTTTTTTGCAAAAAAAAAAAAAAAAAAAGAATAATCATGGCATTTGAGACGAAACGGCAACTTGGAGACACATTACTTGGGTTTTTATAGTTGATAATAGTTCTGAATTTAGAAAAATTACTGTCAAAGATCAAGATCTAAGTTCCAAGATTTGGTGGTTTTAAATTCAAGGTAATTACTTACTGAGTTTGTGGAATAATTTTGTTGTTTTCAAGATCCAATTTTGCAGATAAGATTAATTCAGGAGATAAGAGGCCATGCATAAATTGCGCAAACTTTTTTTAAATGAAATTTTGAACAATGTAAGAAAATAAATATTAAACATTTCTTCCGTCTTTTTTATTTATATCATTATGAAATTATATTTGATAATATTAAAATGCTCATACTGCAATTAAAAAAAACTTGTTTGAAAAAAAAATTTCTTTAGACTAAGATAAAAAAAAAAAAAGAAAAATGAGAAGACAACGAACCGAATCCCCTTCCTTTTCTTTCTTTATTTCTTCCATCTTTTTCATTTTTTTCATTATAAAAATATTTATTGCATTTTTCAGAACTCAATAATATTTTAAAAATCGGTTTCTTATGATAAAACTTTTTACATTAGCATAGTTCGAAGTTGATGCGAAAGTACAAAAGATTCCTTGGTTCGAAACAAATCGATTGACCTATAATATTGAAACATTTGATTCAAATGTATGGAAGTTAGGGTAATTTATATACCTGGAAAATCGGTTTTTTATGGTAAAACATTTTTCATTAGCATAATTCAAAGTTGAAGCAAGCATATAAAAGATTCCTTGGTTCAAGACGAATCGATTGACCTATAATATTATTAGATTTCATTAAAAATTAGGAAAGTTATGTTAACATATATATTAAAAAATGATTTTTGTAGTAAAAATTTACTCATTCTCATAATCCAAAGATGATGCAAGAATGTGAAAGATTCCTTGGTTCGAGACGAATCGATTGACCTATAATATTAATACATTTTTTTAAAGAGTAGGGAAGTTATGGTAATTTATATTATATAAAAAAATGATTTCTGTGGTAAAAATTTTCTCATTCTCATAATTCGAAGTTGATGCAAGGATATAAAAGATTCCTAGGTTTAAGACAAATCGATTGACCTATAATTTTAATAGATTTTATTAAATAGTATGGAAGCTATGGTAATTTATATATTTGGAAGATCGTTTTCTTATAGTGAAACTTTTTGCATTAACATAATTCAAATTCGATGCAAGAATTTAAAAGATTCTTTGGTTTGAGACGAATCGATTGACCTATATTATCAATAGACTTTATTAAAGAGTAGGGAAGTTATGGTAATTTATATTATATGAAAAAATTATTTTTGTAGTAAAAATTTTCTCCTTCTCATAATTTAAAGTTGAAGCAAGGATATAAAAGATTTCTTGGTTCAAAATGAACCGATTGACCTTTGATATCATTACATTTTATCAAAGCGTATGGAAGCTATGATAATGCATAATATTTAAAAATACTTTTTTTTGTAGTTACAATTTTTTCATCAGGATAATTCGAAGTTGGTGCAAGAATTAAAAAGATTTCTTGCTTCAAGACGAATCGATTGACCTATAATATTAATACATTCCATCCAAGAGTAAGGAAGTTATGGTCATTTATATTATACTAAAAAACGATTTTTATAGTAACAATTTTTACATCCTCATAATTGGAATTTGATCCAAAGATAGAAAAGTTGTGTTGATTCAAGACGAATCGATTGACCTATAATATTGATACGTTTTATTGAAGAGTGAGGAAGCTATGGTAGTGCATAATATAAAAAATAAGGTTTTTTATAGTAAAACTTTTTTCATTGGCATAATCCAAAGTTGAGGCAAGAACATACAAGATTTCTTGGTTCAAGGCGAATCGATTGACCTATATTATTAATGGATTCTGTTAAAGAGTAGGAAAGTCATGGAAATTTATATTACATGAAAAAATTATTTTTGTAGAAAAAATTTTCTCATTCTCATAATTTAAAGTTGACGCAAGGATAGAAAAGATTCCTTTGTTTGAGACGAATCGATTGACCTATAATATCAATATATTTAATCAAAAAGTAGGGAAGTTATGGCAATTTATATATTTAGAAAATCGGTTTCTTATAGTAAAACTTTCTTCATTAGCATGATTCAAAGTTGATGCATCAATTTAAAAGATTCCTTGGCTTAAGACGAATCGATTGACCTATAATTTCGAAACATTTTATTGAAAAGTATGAAAGTAATGATAATTTATATATTTGGATAATCGTTTTTTTATGGTGAAACTTTTTTCGTTAGCATAATTCAAAGTTGATGCAGAGATATAAAAGATTCCTTGGTTCAAGACGAATTGATTGACCTCTAATATCATTAAATTTTATTGAAGCGTGAAGAAGATATGGTAGTGCATAATATAAAAAATACGTTTTTTTATAGTAAAACTTTTTTCATTGACAAAATACAAAGTTGAGGCAAGAACATACAAGATTCCTTGGTTCGACGCAAATCGATTGACCTATAATATTAATAGATTTTATTAAAGAGTAGAGAATTTATGGTAATTTATATTATATGAAAAAATGAGTTTTGTAGTAAAAATTGTCTCATTCTCATAATTCGAAGTTGATGCAAGAATATAAAAGATTCCTAGGTTCAAGACAAATCGATTGACCTATAATGTTAATAGATTTTACTATAGAGTAAGGAAGCTATGGTAATTTATATATTTGGAAAATCGGTTTCTTATAGTGAAACTTTTTGCATTAGCATAATTCAAAGTCGATGCAAGAATTTAAAAGATTCCTAGGCTCAAGACAAATCGATTGACCTATAAGAATAATAGATTTTACTAAGGTGTAAGGAAGCTATGGTAATTTATATATTTGGAAAATCGATTTCTTATAGTGAAACTTTTTGCATTAGCATAATTCAAAGTCGATTCAAGAATTTAAAAGATTCTTTGGCTTAGACGAATCGATTGACCTATATGATCAATAGATTTTATTAAAGAGTAGGGAAGTTATGGTGATTTATATATTTGGAAAATCTGTTGTTTATAGTAAAACTTTGTTCATTAGCATAATTCTAAGGTGATGCAAGAATTTAAAAGATTTCTTGGTTCGAGAGGAATTGATTGACCTATAATATTGAAACATTTTATTGAAGAGTACGGAAGTTAGGATAATTTATATATTTGGACAATCGGTTTTTTATGTTAAAACTTTTTTCGTTAGCATAATTCAAAGTTGATGCAGGGATATAAAATATTCCTTGTTTCAAGACGAGTCGATTGACCTCTAATAACATTACATTTTTTTGGAAGCGTAAGGAAGCTATGGTAATGCATAATATTTGAAAATACGGTTTTTTATAGTAAAACTTTTTCTATTAGCATAATCCAAAGTTAATGCAAAAACATAACAGACGCCTTGGTTCGAGACGACTCGATTGACCTATAATATCAATAAATTTTATGAAAGATTGAGGATGTTCTGGTAATTTATATATTTGGAAAATCATTTTTTTATAGTAAAACTTTTTTCATTAGATAATTCAATAATGATGTAAGAATATAAAAGATTCCTTGGTTTGAGACGAATCGATTGACCTATAATATTGATATGTTTTATTGAAGAGTAAGAAATCTATGGTAACTCATAATATTAGTAAATACGTTTTCTTATGTTTAAACTTTTTTCTTCAACATAATTCAAAGTTGATGCAAGAATATGAAAGATTCCTTGGTTCGAAACGAATCGATTGACCTATAATAATACATTTTATCAAAGAGTGAGGAAGGTATAGTCATTTATACTATATTAAAAAACGATTTTTGTAGCAATTTTTTTTTTCATTCACTGTGTCGCACAAATAAAAAAGAGGAAAGAAAAATGAGAAGGCCACCAACCAAATCTCCTTCTTCTCTTTTTTATTTCTTTCTTTTTTTTTTATTATTATCAAATCACTTTTTTATTTTTGTCAAAAGAAATTTTTTTTTGCAAGGAAAATTTTTTTTTTCATTCTAGTAGAAGCATTATATTATTATCAAATGTGATTTGATAATAATAAAAATGAAAAAGACGAAGAAAATAAAAAAAAAGAAGAAAGGGGATTTGGTTGGTTGCCTTCTCGTTTTTCTTTCCCCTTTTTTATTTTTTGCCAATGAAATTTTTTTTTTTTTTTTTTTCAATCACAATAGGAGCATTTTATGGTGGTTCCCCAAATAAAACTTAGGTTTAATGGAATTTGGGGGATATTCATGTGCCTCAAAAGTCTAATTATCTTTCAGGAGCGAAAACAAACGAGGACTTAATGTACAACACAGGAAATCTGTTTGTTCGCAAGACTCTTTACTTAGTCGAACGTTAAATGACTGAATCGAGAGAAAAAAAAAAAAAAAAAAAAGAGAAAGAAAAGAGAGTTCATCGAACCATATACATTCTGCACTTTGTAAACCTCACGCAATATCTGTCGAGTTTAAAACCCTTCCTCGAATCGCATCGCGTGAATCGGATCGTCCCATTTCTGAAATTAATCCTCCTCTACCTCCCCTTCAGGACACTTTTCAATTCCCTGTAACGATTCAATATTTTTCATCCTTTGTACCGTTTCTTTTTTGAGCTCCAACTTTATAGCGATATTATTCTCGCATGAGTACCAAAAGTAGCAATCGCGATTTCGCACATGAAAAATATTACAGATTTATCTTTTATCTGATGATAAAATAAACTGCTTTTACCGTTTTGAATGCAGTTTTCGTAATTTAAGATTTTTAAATCACATTTGCCCGGACGTTTGGCCAGGGGAGAGGAAAACTGCAGAAAACAACCTCTTGAGTTCGGACGCTTTTTTTACAGAGGGTTTTGCAGATAGCCATTCGAGTCATATTTATAAATAAATTTTCATCTAAGATGATGAATTTTAAATGAAAAAAATTAATTTTGAGAAAACTAGTAGTAGTAAAACACCTAGTAGTTGAATTATCAAACAAAAAAGATGAAAGCAGCAAAAATTTAATAGTTTTGGGATTTTAACAGAAAAAGTTTTTTATTTTCAATTCAAATCAGTGGAATTCAATAAAAATTAATTTTCAACAGAATAGTTGAATTTTCAAGTAAAAATATGAATTTTAATCTAAAAACGGAATAGTCAAATTTCTAGTTAACAACATTAATTTTTATTAAATGAAAAATCGAATTTACGTCAGAATAGTTCAATTTTCAACCAAAGAAATAAATTTTCAAGCAAAAAAGTAAATTTTAAACCAAAAAGGTTAACTTACTACCAAAAAAGGCGATTTTTTCACAAAAAATATGAAGCTTCAACAAAAAAAAAAAAACAATTTTCAACCAAATAGTTCAATTCAACAAAAAATAAAATAAATTTCCAACTAAAAATTTAGCAGTTGTATTGCAACCAAATAAGTTATTTATTTCAAATCCGAACCAGTAGAATTCTACCAAAAAAGACAAAGTTTAAAAAAAAGTTTAGTTTTCAAGCAAAAAAATCTAATATTTCAGAAAACAATTTTTTAATAAAAATTCATAAATTTTTAACGGAATAGTTACATTTTCGAATGAAAATATAAATTTTAAACTAAAAACGAAATTCATTAATGAAAATACTCTGAATTTTTAACCAGAGAAATGAATTTTCAACAAAAAATTGAAAAAAGCTGAAAGAATTGAATAATTTTCAATTATTCTGCCAAAAAGGTACATTTTCAACAAATTTCAGAAATTTTCTGCAGAATAGTCAAATTTTTAAGTAAAAGTGTTAATTTCGAACTGAAGCCAAACTGAGAACTGAGCCAAAAAGATTAATTTTTTATGAAAAAATACGAAAAAAAATGTAATAGTTGATATTCCAAACTAAAAAAGTTTCGAATTGTAACAAAGAAAGATTTTTGAGTCAATAAATAAAAAAATTGTCATCAAAAATGTTTTATTTTCAAAAAAAGATGAATTTTCAAGAAAGGAGTTGAATTTTCAAACAAGAAAGATTTTTCAATCAGAAAAGAAAAAAAATTCAAAGAATTTTTGGATTTTGAACACAAAAAGACAATTTTTTAAAACAAAAAATATTAATTTTCATAAAAAAGTTAATTTTTAACCAAACAGTTGAATTTGCTACCAAACAGTCAGCAGTTCAATTTTTAAACAAAAAATATGAATTTTACATAAAAAAGTTATTTTCTAGCCAAATAATTAAATTGTAAACTAAAAAACGAAACTTAAAATGAAATGGATGAATTTGTAGTTAACAAAATTAATCTTTAACCAACAAAAAAAAACAAATTTTTATAAAAATAGTTCATGTTAAAAAAAAATTTCAACCAAAAAGATGAATTTTCAGCCCAGAAGACTGATTTTCTACAAAAAAAAAGACAAATTTTCTACAAAATACGTGAATTTTCAATTAAAAAAATGTTTTTAAACAAATCAGTTTAATTTTCAGATTTTTAACTGAAGCTGTGAAATTTTAACATAAAAATCGATCCTATAAATTTATAGTTGACAAAATGATTTATAAAAAAATAAAGCATTTTATTTCAACCCAATAGGACAATATTTTCACTAAATGGCTAAATTTTTCATATAGAATGATTTTTGAGCTATTAAAAAAAATTTTATCAAAAAAAGACGGAATAAATAAATTTAGAGTTACCAAAATTTTTTTTAACGCATAAAAAAAGAATATTTTTCAAAATATTTTAATTTTTAACCAAAGAAATGAATTTCCCACCACAAAATATTAATTTTCAAAAAAAAATATTACTTTTCAACAAAAATTTTAATTTTCAACCAAGAAGGATGATTTTTCAGTCATAAAAAAATTTCATCAAAGCTGATATATTTTCAAGAGAAAAAGACGACTTTCTGATAAAAAAGTTAATTTTTCACAGAAGAAAAAAACTTTCAATTAAGAAGGGAAAAAATTCAACTAAATTGTTCAATTTTGAAACCAAAATACAAATTTTCTATGAAACAGTTGAATTTTCGGAAGATTTATTTTCTTTTGAAAACAGCAAATTTTTCAAAAAAAAAATTCATAAATTTTCAAAAGAAAATACATACATTTTTATACATAATAATAATCGTAATAATTTTTAACAAAGAAATAAATTTTTATACAAAATTATGGATTTTCAACCAATGAGAAAACAAATTTTCATAAAATTAGTTTAATTTTCGACGAAAAATGTAAACTTTCAACCAAAAAGATCAATTTTCTGACAAGAAAATACGATTTTTTTCACAATATTCATCAATTTCCTTGAAAAAAAAAAAAATTTCCAACGAAATAGTTCAATTTTCGATTAAAGGAATAGATTTTCATCTAAAATAATGAATTTTCAACGCAAAAAAGTTTTTCAATCCAATCCAGTAGAAATTACCAAACAAAAATTAATTTTTGAACAAAAGAATAAAGATAAAAAATTAAACCAAATTGTTGAATTTTAAGGCGACAAAGTTTTTACAAAGCAGTTAAATTTTGTATTTGGATTCAGTTCATATTCAGGCAAAAAAAAAAGAAAAAAGAAAATTTTTTAAAGGGAGAACAGCCGGAAATGGGGAAAAGAGTGCGAAGTTTAAACAGCACACTTTTAAACGATTACCTTGGCGATAATTATTCGTCACAAAAAATGATAAAAAAGATGACTTTTTGATAAAAGAATTCAATTTTTTTTAAATAATTCAATTTTCAACAAAATATTAAGATTCTCATCCAAGAGAGATCAATTTAAAACCAAAAATGTAATAGCAGACTTTTTATCAAAAAGGAGTTATATTTCAGTCAAAAATAGTTGAATTTTCTTACAAGGGTTTTATTGAATCAGTTTGTATTCGAACAAAAAGAAAAAAAAAATTTTTTAAAGTGGAACAGTCGGGAATGGAGAAAAGAGTGCGAAGTTTAAACAGCACACTTTTGAACGACGCTTTGATCGATTCTTTTCTTATTCAGGGAGAAAAAGAAATGGAGAAATTTTAAAAAATGGGGAACAGCCGGGAACAAGGAAAAGAGTGCGAAGTTTAAACAGCACACTTTTAAATCATTACCTTGGCAATTATTATTCGTCACAAAAAATCAAGAGAGATTAATTCCAAACCAAAAATATAATAGCAGATTTTTCATGAAAAAGGATTTAACTTTCAACCAAAAATAGTTGGATATTCTTACCAGGGTTCTATTCATTCAGTTCGTATTCAAGGAAAAAAAAGAAAAAGATAAATTAAAAAAAAGGGCGAACAGGTGGAATGTGAAAAGAGTGCGATGTTCAAACAGCACACTTTTGAAAGATTATCTCCCCGATTATTATTCGTCACAACAAATTATGAAAAAAGATGACGCTTTGATGAAATAATTCAATTTTCAACAAAATAAGAAGATTCTTATCCAACAGAGATTAATTCAAACCCAAAAATATAATAGCAGACTTTTTATCAAAGAGGAGTTAGCATTCAACCAAAAAAAGTTAAATCTTCTTACCAGGGTTCTATTGATTCAGTTCGTATTCAGGCAAAAGAAAAAAAAAAGAAATTGAAAAGAAGTGGAACAGTCTGGAATGGGGAAAAGAGTGCGAAGTTTAAACAGCACACTTTTAGCCGATTATCTCGGCGATTATTATTCGTCACAAAAAAGGACAAGTTCCTAAAAAGCAGGTTAGGTGAAAAAGAAATAAAACAAGAAATGTGGCGCCTCAATATTGTCTCACAAAAATGGGTTTCCGAAATGAGCGAGGGTCTGGGTTATTTAATTTTTAAAAGAGACCGATCCGACGAGTTTATAACCGTGGCAGTAGAAGAGGATATAATAAGGATGACTCATTTTTTGTCGGCGTCTGCAAATGAAAAATACAGTTCACCAATGCGATATGTGAGTTTGTTTGACCGGACGGCGCGGATCTGTTAACTATGGAAGCGGGCCTACTGCAAGTGCATGCTGCATCAGTCGAGACTCGTTTTCGCTGTTCCTGTTCTAAGAGGACGCACATGTGCTAATTGTCCGCTTATATTTATGGCGTTGTGCCAATTATTTGCGTAAACGTACGGGAGCATTGCCTTTTACCATAGTGCATAACCACCCGCTGATATATTTGGTTTTAGAATCAAGGATGCTAGTCTGAACCAAGACTAGTATTTGATACTATGTTATCAGCCTGAGGAAATCCTAATTTTAATCCAAACAAAACAAAACAAAAGCCTGATTCAACTCGGGAGCCTGATCACAATCCAACTCATAGTCAATGATCCTACTCTGAGCCACAACTTCTATTCGATTTTCAATTATCAACCTGACAAGACCCAAAGCTTTATCCAACTCAAAACCAAAAATCCTTTATCAGTTCTATAATGAAAGCTTGATTCAATTTGAAGCAAGTCCAACCAAACTCGAAACCGAAATTTAACTTTGAACGCTAATCTTGATCCAGCTCCATACTCAATGATCCTGCTCTATAAGCGACAACTACTATTCGATTTTGAATCATCAACCTGACGAGACCCAAACACTCGAAACAAATCAAAACAAAAAATCTTTTATCAATACTAAGCTGAAAGCTTGATTCAACTTGAAGCTAATCCAACCAAACTCGAAACCGAAATTCAACTTAGAACCCTAATCCCGATCCAACTCCATAATCATTGATCCTGCTCTATAAGCCACAACTACTTTTCGATTTTGAATTATCAACCTGACGAGATTCAAAAACTCGAAACAAATCAAAACCAACAATCTTTTATCAGCTCTAAACAGAAATCTCGAATTAACTTGAAGCAAGTCCAATCGGACCCGAAACCTCAGTCTATTTTGGAACCCTACTCCCGATCGAACTTCATACTGAATGATCCTACTCTGAGCCACAACTACTATTCAATTTTGTATTATCAACCTGACGAGACTCAACAACCCAATACAAATCAAAACCAAAAATCCTTTATCAAATCCAAACTGAAAGCTTGATTCAACTTGAAGCAAGTTCAACCAAACTCGAAATCGAAATTTAATTTCGAAACCTAATCCTGATCCAACTGCATACTCAATTACCCTACTCTGAGCCACAACTACTATTCGATTTTTAATTGTCAACCTGACGAGACTCAAAAACTCGATTCAACTTATAACCAAAAATCCTTTGTCAATTTTAAACTGAATGTTGGAATTAACTTGAAACAAGTCCAACCGAACCCGAAATCCCAATTTATTTTGGAACCTTAATCCCGATCCAACTCCATACTCAATGATGCTACTCTGAGCCACAACTACTATTCAATTTTTAATTATCAACCTGACGAGGCCCAAAAACTCGATCCAATTCAAGACCAAAAATCCTTTATCAGTTCTAAAATGTAAGCTTGATTCAATTTTGAAGCAAGTCCAACCAAACTGAAAAGCGAAATTTAGCTTGGAACCCTAATCCCGATCCAGCTCCATATTCAATGATCCTACTCAGAGCCACAATTACTATTCGATTTTGTATTATCAACCTGACGAGACCAGAAAACAGAAACAAATCAAAACAAGAAATCTTTTATCAATACTAAGCTGAAAGCTTGATTCAACTTGAAGCAATTCCAACCAAACTCGAAAACGAAACTCAACTTAGAACCCTAATCCCGATCCAACTCCATAATCATTGATCCTGCTCTATAAGCCACAACTACTTTTCGATTTTCTATTATCAACCTGACGAGACCCAAAGACTTCGACCTAACTCAAATCCAAAAATCCTTTAACAATACTAAGCTGAAAGCTTGATTCAACTTGAAGCAAGTCTAATCTAAGTCAAAACCGAAAAACTTGGAACCCTAATCCCGATTCAGCTCCATACTCAATGATCCTGTTTTTTAAGCGACAACTACTATTCGGTTTTGTATTATCAACCTGATAAAACCCAGAAACTCGAAACGAATCAAGACCAAAAATCCTTGATCAACTCTGAACAGAAAGCTCGAATTAACTTGAAGCAAGTCCAACCGAACCCGAAAACCCAATTTATTTTGAAACCCTAATCCCGATCCAACTCCATACTCAATGATCCTACTCTTCGATTTTGAATTCTCATCCTGCCGAAACCCAAAACCTCGATCCAACTTGAAACCAAAAATCCTTTATCAATACTAAGCTGAAAGCTTGATTCATCTTGAAGCAAGCCCAACCAAATTCGAAACCGAAATTCAACTTAGAACCCTACTTACTATACAAATCCATACTCAATGATCCTGTTCTTTAAGCGACAACTACTAGTCGATTTTGTATTATCAACCTGACGAGACCCAAAAACTCGATCCAACTTGAATCCAAAAATCCTTTATCAATTCAAAACTGAAAGTTTGATTCAACTTGAAGCAAGTCCAACCAACCTCGAAACCGAAATTCAACTTGGAACCCTAATCCCGATGCAACTCCACACTCAATGATCCTGTCGAAACCCAAAAACTCGAACCAACTAAAAACTAAAAATCCTTTATCAAATCTAAACTAAAAGCTCAAATTAACTTGAAGCAAGTCCAACCGAACACGAAAACCCAATTTATTTTGGAACCCTAATCCTGATCCAACTCCATACTCTGAGCCACAACTACTATTCGATTTTGTATTATCAACCTGACGAGACCCAAAAAACTCGATCCAACTTAAAACCAAAAATTCCTTATCAATACTAAGCTGAAAGCTTGATTCAACTTGCAGCAAGTCCAATCTAAGTAAAAACTGAAAAACTTGGAACCCTATCCCGAGCCAGCTCCATACTCAATGATCCTGTTTTTTAAGCGACAACTACTATTCGGTTTTGTATCATCAACCTGAAGAGACCCAAAAACTCGACCCAACTGAAACCAAAAATCCTTTATCAAATCTAAACTGAAAGCTCGAATTAACTTGAAGCAAGTCCAACCGAAACCAAAAACCCGATTTATTTTGGAACCCTAATCCCAGGGTGCACAGTCTTCCCCTTTTTTCTCACTTTCCCCTTTTTTCTTGAAATTCCACTTCTTCCCCTTTTCTCTTTGAATATACGATATTTGAAATTTTAGCAATCATTCAATAATAATTGAAGGAATGATAGCACTTGTATGAATTATTTATGAATAAATAAGGTGCACGTTTCAAGTGCTGACCATTAAAAATAAATACTCTTAAAAAATTTGAAGATGAAACATTTTAAAGCAAGTCGAACTTTTCAAATAAGTATCAGGAGACTAACAATTCTAGTTGAAATATAAAAAGTTGTATTCCTAATTTTTTCTCTCTCAAAACTTATTTTTGAAAATAAAAAATTATTAAACTTTTATTCTCTAAAAACTTTTAAAATTCCTGAAAAGCTTCTTTTTTTAAATCTTCAAGAAGCTACATTTAAAATTTTTTGTTTCTTTGCAATCTTCAGAAGTTTTAAATCATTCTGAAACCTTTTCAAAACTTCTAAACCATAAAAATATTTTTTTAAGATTCGAATTTTTCCTAATTTTTTTAGAATTCTGCATAAACTTCTAAACCTTCGGAACATTTTTAAAAATAATTCGAATTTTTCCTATTATTAAAAGAAAAAACTACTGAATTAAGAAAATGGGCCTAAAATCTTTTCCACTTCTCGACGAAATTATTAGTTTCAATTAAAAATGTTTTCAAATCTTGAAAACAAATATTTTCTTGAAATTAATTTTACAAAAATTTTTTTCACAATTTTCCTAGAAAGCTTCAGAAAATTTTTTCATTTTCTTTAAATCTTTCAAATTTCTCAAATGGCTTCTACATTTTTTTCGAATTCTTCAAAAACGAACACTGTGTTTTAAACTTACACCAACTTTGACATTCTTTTTTTTTAATCTTCTATATTCATTTTTTATTCTCTTGAAATCTTTCAAAATTCTTAAAAAGTTTGAGTTTTTTTTCGATATATTTAAGAATCTATATTTTGTTTCAATTTTTTTGAGATCTTTCAATTTTAAATTATTTTTGAATATTTTTCAAAACTTCTACACCTATAAAGTATCTTTTAAAATGATTATAATTATTTTTACGAAATAAAAAAGTCTACGAATTTTTAGAAACAAATTTCGTTCGCTTGAAACTTTTACAAATTTTTTTTCGAAATATTTAAAAATCTTCATTTTATTTTAAACATATACGAACTTCAAAAAAAAAATTAATCTTCTATATCTATTCTTTTTTTAAATTTTAGGAAGTCATTGAAAATTTTGTGAAATCTTTTTCAATTTTCTCTTAAAATTGCTGTCAGGTTTTGCGTCTCTCCCACCGTTTTTAAAATCACTCAAAATTTCAATTATTTTTTGTTTGTGTTTAAAAAAGCTTAGTATTACATTAGTTTGAATTGGTAAAAAACCCCTTTGCGTCACTAATAAATTATATGATCAGTGAATCAACGAAATTAACAACATCTTCAATAATTGCCCTGCTGAAAGTAAAAAGATAGACATCCTATCCTTTTGAATCATTTTGAATCTTTATGATCGGAATAGATAGAGAACATGTATCCCATTCTATCTTTTTGTCAATCTAAATTCGCGTCTATCTTTTTCAATCCTCTATTTTCTATCTCATCCTATACTTTATCTATCCACGTCAATCTTTTTCTATCTTTCTATCAATCTAAAGTCCCTTTATCTTTTTCAATCTCCTTTTCCCTATCCCGTCTTATCCTCGATCTATCCACGTCAATCTTTATCTATCTTTTTGTCTATATAAATTCACGTCTTTCTTTTCCAATCTCCTTTTTTCTATCTCATCCTATCCTGCTTCCATCAACGTCAATCTTTTTCTATTTCTCAATTAATCTAGACTCCCTTGATCTTTTTCAATCTCCTTTTCCCTATCTCTTCTTATCCTGGACAAGAGATAGAAAAACTTTAACTTTAATAGATACAGGATGAGATGAGGTAGATATGGATAAAGATAGAAGTGAATTTAGATTGGAAAATAGATATAAAATTATAGACATGATATGAGGAAGATGAGATCATAAAAGATTGACGGAACTTTAGATTGATACAGATATGGAGAAAGTTTGACGTGGATAGATAAAGGATAGGATGAGATAGAAAAGAGGGTATTGAGAATGATAGACGTGGATTCAGATTGGAAAATAGATAGAAAAAGATAGACGTTGATAGATGTATGATAAAATAAGATAGGGAAGAGGAGTTTCAAAAATATGGATCGACATTTAGATTAATTTAGGGATAGAAAAATATTGAGGTGGATAGATAAAGGATAGGATGAGATAGAAAAGAGGGTATTGAAAAAGATTGCCGTGGATTCAGATACAATGAGATAGGGAGGAGGAGTTTGAAAAATATGGATCAAAATTTAGATTAAATTAGGGATAGAAAAATATTGACATGGATAGATAAAGGATAGGATGAGATGGAGGAGAGGGAATTAAAAAAAATTGACGTGAATTCAGATTGAAAAATAGATAGAAAGAGATTGACGTGGATAGATGGAGGGTAAGAAGAGATAGGTAAAAGGAGATTGATAAAGATAAGGGGAGTTTAGATTCATTAAGAGATAGAAAAAATGAGGTAGGAGCAGGATAGGATGAAATAGAGAAAATAGGATTGGAAAAGAAAAACGTAAATTTATATCGACAAAAAGATAGAAAAAGATTGACGTTGATAGAAGCAGGATAGGATGAGATAGAGAAGAGGAGATTGGAAAAGAAAGACGTGAATTTATATAGATAAAAAGATAGGAAAAGATTGACGCGGATAGATCGAGGGTAAGAAGAGATAGGGAAAAGGAGATTGAAAAGGGTAAAGGGAGTTTAGATTGATTGAGAGATAGAAAAAGATTGACGTTGGTAGAAGCAGGATAGGATGAGATAGAGAAGAGGAGATTGGAAAAGATAGACGTGAATTCATATCAAAAAATAGATAGAAAAAGATAGATGTTGATAGATGTATGATACAATGAGGTAGGGAAGAGTAGATTGAAAAAGATAGACGGAAATTTAGATCGATTCAGAGATAGAAAAATATTGACGTGAGTAGATAAAGGATAGGATGAGATAAAGGAGAGGGTATTGAAAAAGATTGACGTGGATTCAGATACAAAGAGATAGGAAAGAGGAGTTTGAAAAATATGGATAAAAATTTAGATTAAATTAGGGATAGAAAAATATTGACATGGATAGTTAAAGGATAGGATGAGATAGAGGAGAGGGTATTGCAAAAAATTGACGTGAATTCAGGTTGAAAAATAGATAGAAAGAGATTGACGTGGATAGATCGAGGGTAAGAAAAGATAGGGAAAAGGAGACTGAAAAAGATAAAGGGAGTTTAGATTGACTAAGAGATAGAAAAAATGAGGTTGAAGCAGGCTAGGATGAGATAGAGAAGATAAGATTGGAAAAGAAAAACGTGAATTTATATAGACAAAAAGATAGGAAAAAATTGACGCGGATAGATCGAGGGTAAGAAGAGATAGGGAAAAGGAGATTGAAAAAGATAAAGGGAGTTTAGATTGATAGAGAGATAGAGAAATATTGACGATAATAGAAGTAGATAAGAAGAGATAGGGAAAAGGAGATTGAAAAAGATAAAGGGAGTTTGGATTGATTGAGAGATAAAAAAATATTGACGTTGATAAAAGTAGGATAGGATGGGATAGAGAAAAGGAGATTGGAAAAGAAAGACGTGAATTAATATAGACGAAAAGATAGGAAAAGATTGACGTCGATAGAAGCAGGATAGGATGAGATAGGGAAAAGGAGATTGAAAAAGATAGACGGAAATTTAGATCGATTCAGAGATAGAAAAATATTGACGTGAGTAGATAAAGGATAGGATGAGATAGAGGAGAGGGTATTGAAAAAAATTGACCTGAATTCAGATTGAAAAATAGATAGAAGGAGATTGACGTGGATAGATCGAGGGTAAGAAGAGATAGGGAAAATGAGATTGAAAAAGATAGAGATGGTTTAGATTGATTAAGAGATAGAAAAAGATTGACGTTGGTAGAAGCAGAATAGGATGAGATAGAGAAAAGAAGATTGGAATAGAAAGAAGTGAATTTATGTAGACAAAAAGATAGAAAAGGATTGACGTCGATAGAAGCAGGATAGGATAAAA